>BJCO01000543.1:0-20641 GCA_018326465.1 Flaveria floridana | reverse complement strand
GTCATCTAACTAATTTAAATAACACATCAAATAATATAATTGAACAAAATATCCTAATAAG
This sequence comes from Flaveria floridana, assembly GCA_018326465.1. NCBI lineage: Eukaryota > Viridiplantae > Streptophyta > Magnoliopsida > Asterales > Asteraceae > Flaveria > Flaveria floridana. The sequence continues at coordinate 20,580 of BJCO01000543.1, read as the reverse complement.
TTGTTCCCACTCATATGCAACTCGTTTAGAAAACCCATTTTCTAAATTGGTGTAAATATTTAATTGCATGATCATATCATCAATTAAATATTCATTGGTGTTTGCTAAGCTTGTTATTGGGTATAACCCGACTTGGATCATAACGTACTAAACACATCAATATTCTAAGTGTCTTGGGCATACAGAATCCTACAATTCTAAGTAGATCTACTGGGTTTGACAAACCCCACCCGGGCTAGACGCTCTTGCATGACTGCATGTCAAACGGGGGTTTAATTGACCTAATTTATGTTGTTGGTTTTGGTAACCACAGCCGAGGCATACATACATTTGTAAGCTTTGGTTGCGAACTTCATACATTATGTAACTTGTTATGTAGACAAGCTATCTACTGATATTACTTTATTTACTGAACATGCAATTTCTAACATATTACTATTTATCAAAACCTATGATCTCACCAACTCTGTGTTGAAACTTTAGCATGTTTCTTTTAGTTTCTTAAGGTTCACACGATTAGGAGCATTGCATCATTGCATCGTATTGCTGGTTGATTTGTAAGATAGTTTAAACATTAATTTTTGCAAGTTTACATTTTCTTGGGTTGAGTGTGTTTTGCACTATTTTAATTATAAATGATTAACTGATTACGCTTTCGAAAATGTTTTCTTGAACTTATTATTAAATTATGTTTAGGAATTATCTTATGATATTAAATGCAATGTTTTGCAAACACTGCGTCGTTTGGTGTAACTATCGACTGAGATCCTGCTATGTCACATGTCTAACGATAAAACCCCGTTCGTGGAAAGTGAGGGTGTGACACCAATGGACTAAACTATATAATTTATACAAATAGGAACATTAACTATGGCATTCTATTTTTTACCACAAAACATACCTAACATTAACCATGAAACTCTAATGTTTAGCTAATCAAATTAATAACCCAATGGACTAAAGTATACAAGCACTCAAATAAGGTTTTCAAATTGACAATGAAAGTTTAAAGTTGCTGAAAGAGTATGCTTTTACCTTATATAGTTGAAACCTCTATTACCCGTAAGTCAACAATGAACAATCATAGTTGTAAAAAGCTTCTTGTGTTCTTCACATGCATTTACCATCTCAATGTAGTAAGATCATGGTCAAACTTAAAATTATCTTCATTTTTTCTCGAGACGATGAAAGTTTCAAAATTTGGAGAGGGGCGATGGTGTTGCTTTCAAAATGGGGAGATAGTATGAATGAGGAAGTAGTTGATTTGAAACATTTAAGGAATTTATTAAGATAATTTACATATTTACTTTTTGTAGACAAAGTAGATGATTTGATTTGGAATAACACTAATAATTTTACCATAATTGTCACACCCTCAGTGCAGGTTTTACGCATGGCGTTTGAACAAAACTGGATCCAAGTCATTAGTTACTCTAAACGACCTCTAGATGAGTTCTCAAAATGAACCTCGGAGCTTGTAAGTTTAAAATATTATGGAAGCGTAAGTTTAATATTCAAACCAAAATTTTTAAATGTAAATGCGCAAAACACACGCCCAAAACCATAGTTAAATATGTAACGTATAGCCAAAGTTCATAAAATAAATGTTTGAATGATGCATGACTCGTGATGTGCTCTTACATGCACCTGCCGCTAGGGATATGAGAAAGGCATATTAAAGTGTTCATAAAAAAAGAGTTTATAAGTAAGCAAAAATAGTTACATTTATAAAAAGTAATGTGTACAAAAATAGATAGCTAGTCTATATCATAGCAATAACAATAGCGTTTTCACGATCAAAGCTGACTGTGTTCGTTTGTTTGCCTTCCACCATAACTGGCCAAGTCGTGACAATGTTTTGCATGTATAGGACAATGTTGCACCTGCTTGACCTCTAGTCGAACGGGTGGGACTTGTCAAACCCAATAGTACTACCTACTATTTTCCGTTACTTTCCTTAATTAACGATCCAAAAGTGTTAGGATATTTCAATGGTAATATACTCTACATTAATGCAATACACAACTTATAATAAATAAAGTGTTTGAAAGTATACTTTCTCCCCAAAAGGAGTATGTAAAAGAGGGGGCATCGAACTCACCTGAGGTTTAAGAAAGAGATAATGTAATCGAATGGTGAAATGGAAAGACACCCATCATAGGTTACCTAGAATACGTGAGTACGTAAGTACGTGCAAGACAGGACTGTTTAACAAACCCTAAGCTTTCAATCAATCTCATTAATTTAAGTGATTTTGAAAACATGATCCGTTTGACCTAGTTGACCCATTTGACCCGTTGGTGAGATGTTAAGTGAAGTCATGTTTGTTCATATTTAACAAACCAATTTTTCATAACTTTAGCTCAACTCATTCACGTATAGCACATAATGAATTCTAAACTCTAACAAGGTTATTGTACTAGCATAACATATCATACAACACATACAAATCTCAACAAATAATCACCATGTACTTTATAGTCAGAAATCAATCCAGATACAACTAATCCCACACAGAGTTTTAACCATTCAATACATGCCATGTGAAGTAACTTGCTACTTCACATCCTAAATCTTGCCAACCCGTACTAAGTAAGGGCCTCAGATCCATATAAAGTACATGAAACAATATCATTAACATCTAATTTGATCAAACAATATCATTATAACATGAAACCCTAATTTTCTAACATCAATCCAACAAGTTATATAATCACTTCAACAATTAACTACACAAGAACTTAACATCTCATTTTCCCAAAGTAACATCCATATGCTCTAACCACTGCATTCTAACCCACTAAATGATCCCAACAACCAATCTAGCATGATCCTAACACAACTTGGATGCTCAAAACATGGAATCTCACCAAACACATTCATAAAGTTTCCTTTTCAAGAAAGTAACATCCTATAACCCAAATTTCATCAAATTAAATCATTGAATCACCATTTATATGCTTAATCTAGTTTATAGTAATCATTAGAACATGAGAAACTACATAGAATCACAAAATCCCAACTTTTTAGAAATTAAAATTTCTACTTTAAGTTATGAACTAGATGTTGAAATCATGATTTTTATGCATAATCCATGTAAATCATTAATAATACTATCAAACTAGCATAATAACACAATCCAATATCATATATTTCATGTTGTTTTGCAAGATTGAACTAGGGTTTGTTCATAATCAACTTTTATGAAAAAAATTGACAAACTTGTTGGAAAAATCACCTTTTACACGTTATTAATCATGATTGGAACTTCCTAGCATTTTGTAATGATTGAATCAATCAAAAATCAGGTGTCATGTGTGCGCTTGAGCTTAAAATCGCAAGAAGATAGGGTGTGGGGTAGGGGTTACTTCGGAAGATTTGATAATTGCACAAAGAAATTCACTAATTGTCAAATCTTCCAAAGCCAAAGACCATTTCTTCCAAAGCCAAAGATGAAGTCTTCCGAAGCTTCAAGACAAAGTCTTTCAAAGCCAAGGAACTGATTTCTTCCAAAAACAGAGAAGACATGATTTCTCTGACATGCTTTTCAAAAAAGCTAAACCACTTTTTGTTGTCATCTCTAAAAACTCACAATCTTATACAAGTTGGTGATATCTCCGTACCTTTGTCAACTGTAGATTAAGGTCTTTGAGTCTACAACTTTCTACTCTTGTACTTTTATCCTTTTGGTAATAGATTAGAATGTAAGCTATGGCATGTCATAGTCATTAGTCAAAAGGAAATTTGCCTTTTGACTTTACATTGATCTTGTTTTCTAGATTAGTGTTCCAGCTGGCCTTCAAAGTATGGTCGGTTGTATGATGTAGTACAAAGTATCTCGTGTACCGGTCCTTAGGACCAAGCCTTGAAACAATTATAAAACACTTGAGAGCAATATATATCATTCTTGAAAACCATTACTTCTCAACTGTTTGTGTTCTTTACTCTTGTTCTTTGTTTCACTTGCCTGGTTCCCTATTTGATATGTTTAGTATTGCTCTCTCCACCTTGTGAAACTATTGCATTAACCTTAACCGGTCATGTAATTGGTATCAGAGCATTTTAGGCTCTTAGTTGTAAGATCTTAACATCTTAAATCTCTTTAGTTTCACAAAACACATACCAACTCAAATGGCAGCACTTACTCAGGCTAACATGGAAATCGGCACTATGACCAAATCTCCATTGATCACTCCTGATGACTTTGATACTTGATACCAAAGAATGGAAGGCTTTATTAAGTCTCAAGACAACAGGATGTGGAGATCTGTTGTCTCAGGACCTTACACCCCAAGCACCACTTCAGCTACTGCTGGTGGTGGAATGATTCCAAAGGTAGTGGCTGACTATTCTGAGGAAGATTGGAAGAAAACTTATATATATCAGAAGGCCATGACCACTCTTCAAATTTCTCTTCCCAACGTTATCTATAGAGGCTTCAGGAAGTGCAAAACTGCAAAGCAGCTCTAAGATACACTGTAGCTTATGTATGAAGGGTTTGAGGAAGCCAAGGAAAACAAGAAGGATCTCATGAAGCGGTAGTTTGACAATTTCATATTCAAAATAGGTATAACTATGACTCAATAATACTTTATGTATGTTAAGATTGTAGATAGTCTTATGGTTGTTGGAGTTAAACTTGGGAATGGGGACGTTGTGAGCAAGTTCATGTTCTCTCTTCCCAGACAATGGACATATTACTATGTGCCCATTAAGAGAACTGAAAAGCTCTCCACCGTTACTCTCATAGAGCTATATGGTATCCTGAGCGGTTACCAGATGGAGTTGAACATGCAGAATTCAACCAGCAGCTCTTCCAGCAATCAACTGAGTTTAGCCCTCCATGTGGTTGAAAAGGACAGAAGAGAACCACAACATCATCTCATCTGCTACCCAGACAACTCACAAAAAGGCCCTTTCATCACCTTCCCGAAGACACCAAGGGAAATCTACATCCAAGGAAGCCCATTCTAAGAGACAAACTCATCTCAAGCACTTGTGTTTTCAAAGTTATGGCAACTTTCTCTTAAATCTTTATGACTTGAATTGTATCCATCCAGATGACCTATTGTGTATAGAGATATTTCAGTAGATGGCTTTTCTCACTCAAAGAGCTAAGAAGTTCTACAAGAGAACCGAAAAAAAAAGTTCCCAAGCAATGTAACCAATGGAAAGTTTGGACTGGATAAAGCAAAGTGAAGTGTTACAACTGTAACCAAATAGGACACATTTCTAGAGAGTGTAAGGCATGAAGGACTAATGGTGTCCAAACACAATCCAGGCCTAACTACACTGATGCTGCTCCCAGAACTGAGAAGCTAAGCCAACCAAAACAACTAGTTGTTGTTGCTGTTAAAGGGCAGTCGGGATTTGACTAGAGCTTTTAGGTAAAGGATGTTTCTCCAAATCAAGCACTGATATCTGACCATGATGAAGCCAAGGTATTAGAACATATCTATACTCCTAAATGCATTGCTAAAGTAAACATGTTTAGGTTCTATAATGTGGAAGTGAGATCTGACCTTGAGTCTTTGAATATTTTAAAAGTTGATTTCAAAAGAGCATAAAATGACTATAACATTAGAATAGAAGATTTAGAGAAAACAATTTCTACTCTTAAGCATGAGCACATAAATTACAGGAGTCAAAACAAAGATCTGATTACCAAGTTAACTAAATGCCAGGCTAAGCTAGTGATCAGCAAAGCTAGGGTAGAAGAGTGTGTTCTTGAAACGGAAACCTTCAAGAAAATCATATCTTCATCCTTACATGCAAAGATTTGCTATCAAAATAGGGACTACGATCAAGTGAGATGGCTCTTTCATACACACATTATTACCTGTAAAAATCCCCAAGGTGTGAAACTAGTGAAGATGACATGCCCCTCATTTTGACCCTATCTCAAGTTCTATTAGAAGTGTTACAAAGCATATTTTAAATACAAGTACTTAAGACACTTTATACTACATCCTATAGCCGGCTATACCTTGAAAGGGATCTAGAAACACTAATCTAGACAACAAGATCAATGTATAGTCAAAAGGCAGATTGCCTTTTAACTTGTGACTATGACATATCATAGCTCACATCCTAATATATTACAAAAGGGGTCAAAAGTAGAAAGTTACAGACCAATGTCCTTAATCTACAGTGGACAAAAGTATGGACCTTTTCACCAATTTATCTAAGTTGGTGAGTCTTCAGAGGTGATACTAGAAAGTTGTTCAGCTTTTGTCAAAAGGTGATCAGAGAAAGCATGTTTTCTTTATCTTCGAAAGAAATGAGTCTTTGACTTCGGAAGACTTTGTCTCTGAATCCTCGAAAGACTTCATCTTTGGCTTTTGAATATTTTGTCATTTGGCTTCGGAAGATTTTACACTTAGCATATTATTCCTGAGTTGTGTAAAACTTCCGAAGTAACTTTCCTTTTTACGTCATGCATGCATGCTGAGAGATTTTTGGTTGCTTTGGTTGCATCAGCCTTTAAGTATAAACCTTACAAACTCCCCCTAGGCTGATGCTACCAAAACAGAAGAGATTATTCATCTATTGACAGTCCTGATCAGGATCAAGACCATTCCTTTCTTCATCATTTGGTCAGGATCCGTCAGACTCTCATAGTATCTCCTTATGTCATAGAGATCGTACCGAGGAAGCTCAAGTATGTCTTGCCACAAGTAGATGTCTTGACCTCTTTGATCTCTAATGACATACCATCTGTCTAGATTAGCAGTAAAGGTCCAGGACAAGATGGGTCTCCCAGCAGCAAGAGGCTCTACATTGGTTGGACTTAGTTGAGCTGCCTCTTCTTAAGTAACCTCAAGATGCTCTGACTCATCCTAAGGTCAATAAGTGGATGCCTTGGATTCTTCTTCTTATTGTCACTTTTCATGGCCATCCTTTTCTTCCTTTTTCCAAATTTCAACTAAGAATATTGGCCTTCAAGACTAGCTTATTCTTGTATGTCTTCCTTATTTAGGTCATTTTCCTTCACAGGTTCAGAAGGAGAGGGATCAAGACCATGCCATGGATCAGAAGATGAAGTTGGCTATGGTCCAGCACTAGGTCCAGGTGGTGTTGTCTCTTATGGATCAACCTTTACCTTAACTTCAGGTGTTGCCTGACTTGGTGGAGAATGCAAGTCAATAAGCTCACCTTTTTTGATCTTCTACTTGATCACCCTAATGTGCTCATCCATGGTGGATAGAGACATTGGACCAATCCTTCTTTGAGAGAATCCATACAGCTTTAAGAAGCTCACCATCTTCTGCCTATCAATAGATTTATTCAGACTTGCTTTGACGGTGGCTCTTGACTTTGTAGCTTCTTCCCTCATCTTCCTCTTAGATGCCTTTTGTTCTTTCATCACTTGTTGCTCAAGCTACTTGAGGTACTCAAACTCTATGTACTCATAGGATAAGGGAAGAAGTGTAGATGCTTGATAGAAGCATATGGCACTCAAGTAATTGATTATATTTTGTCTATCTGTTTCTTTGTCTACCTGAGGTTGTTTCTCAGTTGCCACAACCTCTATCTCAGGGCTTTCTTGAACTAAGGAAAGAGTAGGAGCATGCTTGTAGAGTCTTTTCCTTTTTCTTTCTTATTTGATCTTAAGGAGTAGTTATGCATCCTCTGTCTCCTTTCACTCCTTTGACAGCTCAGTGTCAGTCAGTTCATTTAACTCGTCTAAGGGAAGAGAGATGAGTTCATCAATGTTGTAGTTTCTGGTCCCTAATTAGTTCAATTTGGTTACCCTTAACTCATCATCTTGAGTGTTTGCCCTGGTGGCAGCCATGATTGCAGCTTTTATAAAGCCTGGGGTCCTTGCATAACTCTTTCCCCTTAGCTTCCTCTTCACTCTCTGTTCCCTCCTCAATCTCCTTAAGAGTCAACTTCCTTTTCCCTTTGTCACTCACAAGCTTTAGTGACTTAGGGTGGAGAGAGCTTTGGCCTTCATTGCTTTGTTCAGCACTTTAGTGACTTAGGATGGAGAGGTTGTAAAGCACCTTCACCAGCTGGTGCCTCACTGAGGGTAGAGGACGTTGAAGTAGTTCATGTCTCAAGGTTCACAGTACCTATTACTTAGCCTTCAGTCAAGGTTTCCCCTTCGAAGCTAATCTTAGGGTCCACCTCAACATCCAGTTGACCAATGACATTGCTTGTTAGCCTTTGTCTTCTTCTTAATCTAAACTCTTCAACAATCCTATCTTGGATCCTCTTAGTTGGTCTGTCAGCTTGCCTGTTTTGACTTGGGTTGGCAAGTGACATATGAACTAGAGGAAGACTCTCATAGGACTTTAGGGTCTGAAAACTTAAAACCTCTTGCTTCTCCTGAAGTCTAAGGAGTATTAGGGCTCTCCTATCAGCATCAATCTCCATTCTAGTATTTCATTTTCAGCATCATGGGGTGGGGTAGGCACAGCCCTTGGTATACCCTCCTCAAACAGACTTTGTATGAGTGGGTCCATATCAATATGGACTTGAGGAGGTTGCTGAGTATGGACAAGTGCAAGTGAGGGTGGTAAATCCTCTATGTCCATACTCTGAGAAGAACTCCCAGGTTCTATGATTGCAGGTAGGACTTTCTCTCCCTTTTGGTAGCATCACCCTCTTGCAAAGGTGAGATAGCGGTTAGGTCCACACATCCATAGGTTCTTATGGCCCTGGTTCAGTCCTCCTGAGTGATCTCTCAGCTAACTGTCCCTTAAGATTGATGATCTTAAGTTGCTGGTCATTGACCCTCTTTTGTAAGGTAGCAACCTGAGATTCCAGGTGACTAACCTTTAAGACTAAATAGGTGCAGGTTTTAGTCAGTTTGAGCACCTATAGTTTCATACTCCCCTTATATTCATCAGAAGAATCATGGAGGGATGAGAGAATAGGACCAAAGTCTTCTTCCTCATCACAAGCATTAAGCTCTTAGCTGCTAGATTTCCCCTTCACCATGACAGCTTCAGTTGAAGTGTCAATGGGTTGGGTTGCCATGATTGAGGTCTTAAAGATGTTATCACTTGTAGAAGTGAAAGCCTCTTCCATATGGACCTCTTGAACAGGTTCAGGGAGATCCACCTTAGTTGTGGGTGGATGAATGGGCTAGACATGGGTGAGTTAGTAGCACTCATCTCTCCTTGAGCATGGGAGGAGAAAAGAGACTCATGGCATTCACTGAATCCTATGTCTTCATCATCATAGAATTCAAGGTTGGGAATAGGTTAGTCAAGATCAAAAGGTTGGGAATGGTAGCTTTTCCCTGAAGATTGTTCGCTAGAGTTTTGAGACTCTGAATGAAGGCTTAAGGCTGTTAGGGTTGTGAGCTCATCAGGCTGAGCATGAGGAACCTCAACACTGATTAATGAAGTGATGGGAGTGGTTTGCTTTTTAAGGGAAGTAGGAGCTCTAGTGTCCACTTCCTCCTGCATGGGTGAGTATATGGAGGCCTGCATAACATGAGTAGCTTGTACAGGGGTTCGTATGGATCTTCTTGACTAGGTGAGGGTAATTTGTGGTTGTGTGGGTGGTTCAGATATGGAAGGTGTGGGTTTAACATTAGCTGGTGCTGCTAGGTTGTCACCTTGAGCAATGAGCTCTAACATTTTTGGTACTATGGTTGTTTCTACCCCTGAGACGCCCACAGTAGGCTTTCTTATTGTCTTGAAGATGTCAGGCTTCATCTGTCCCATTTTAAGAACATTACATGTTGCCCCTAACGTGAGCCCAGTTCATAGTTAAGAATGTGTTGAACATATCTAGGGAACAAGTAATATTCTAAGGAGTCTAAGTTTGCAAGAAAATTTGTATATAGAAATTAAGAGTATCTGAACTTGACACCTTGTACCATGCCTTGGACTATATAGGAAAGGTCCTCTAATATTTGATCCTAGCCTCCATGTTTGTTTGATAGACAGTGGATGACAACGTGGAGGAGGTACTTCCATTGGTAAGATACATTCCCTTTCCTGAAGGTTCTTACTGAGAAATCACCCTCGTAGCTCATCTGCCAGAAAGACTAGTTCACAGTAGATATTGGGAAGGACAATTCACCTTATTCATCATTTAGCCTGAGATGGGTGTTAATGGTGGCTGGAGTCAAAAAATTGCCCTGCTCTGCACTGTGGTAGACAGTGCCTTTTCCCCATCCATAATGACCTCTTGACAGGTTCTCCGAAACTCCAAAAGTTGATCTTCATATAATGGAGGATCTATGGTGAGGGAGGTTAAGTAGTTTGATAGAGTCAAGAATCGACAAACATCTGAGAAACCAGGATCTTTCTCAGATGTTAACAGAGCAACCTGATCATGTTGCCTGTGTAAATACATGGAGAAATCTGGTTGATTTCGTTAATCGGGGTTGGCAATTTGTGAGTAGCTTTGTGACGAAGACAGGAAAGAACAAAGGTGATTTGTGGGTAAATTTAGGTTATGAAGATTTGCAGATGAAGAGTAAAGTGAAAGAGGGGGAACCGTTAAAGGTGTATATATATGAAATGGATGTGAGACAAAGTTAATGCAAAAGGATAAACTTTGAAATCCAAATGTCGGTCCCACCTCTGAAAAAACGCCCTAAAAGGTAATTTTCTTGGAAGTCGAAAATCTTCCGAAGGTAATTTGTCTTCGGAAGTTTTATAAAAGCTTCTGAAGCCAATTTGACTTCGGAAGATATTCTTGAGCTTTATGTAAATTTTGCTTTGGAAAAAAATATTTAGAGTATTTTTACTTCAGAGATATATTTAGTTTCAGAAAAGATTGAAACTAAAAAGTTTTATTCATAAGAGAATAAATCTTCCAAGGCTTGATTGCTTTTGGAAGAAAATTGTCCTTTAAAACATATAAGAGTTTCTTCTCAAGGTAAACATCTTATAAGTAGTTATTAGATTTGAAGACATAATGTTCTTCCGAATACAACTTAATGTCTTCCGAGTGAAAATGTATCTAAAATTTTTAGAATTCTAAGGAATATCATCTGAAAAGTTTTCTTCCAAAGTAATCTGGGCTTATGTGGGTGATGATATAGACAACTTAATACACACATATTTAAAAATAATCTTGATTTTAGTTTAAGAAAAGTATACTCGAAGTTAATCATCCCAATAGCTGATACAAGATACTTAAATATCTGCTCATCAAAAGCTTTTATGAACAAATCAGCATATTGTTCATTTGTGTTAACTTTGACTAGTTCTATCAATACTTTTTTAAAATTATATCTAATCAAATGATACATGATGTTGATGTGTTTTGTCCTTGACTGCTGTACAGGGTTCCATGTGATAGAGATAGCACTGTTGTTGTCTATGTAGATGGGAGTCTCTTTGAAGTTTAATCCATAGTCCAGCATCAGATTATGAATCCAAAGTACTTGAGCATAGTAGCTAGCAGTAGCAATGTATTCAGCTTCAGCAGTTGATGCAGACACACAGGTTTGTTTCTTGCATTATGATGAGACTATCCTTCCACAAAGGAATTGGCATCCCCTAGATGTAGACTTTGTAGTCATATTGCATCCACCATAGTCACTATATATATAAGCATACAGATTGAAGGTAGAATTCTTTGGATACCAAAGACCTAATTATGGAGCACCTTTGAGATATCTAAGAATCCTCGTCACAGCAACTAGATGTGACATTTTGGGGTTGGCTTGACATCTTGAACAAATGCATGTGGCAAACATGATATCAGGCATGCTGGCTGTGAGGTACATGAGAGACCCAGTCATAGCCCTGTAGAGATGTTCATCCACACACTCCCCCTCAAGATCAGGTCCAAGGGAGTGGTTTTTTGCTATGGGTGTCTTTGCAACCTTGCATTCAGTCATATTGAGTCTTATGAGTATGTCTTGTAGATACTTTGACTGACTTATGAAGATACCATTGTCAACCTACTTCACTTGAATTCCTAGAAAGAAATTGTGTTCCACCATGGAACTCATTTCAAATCTATTATTCATCAGCTTCTCAAAGTCTTTGCGGAGCTTTAAATTAGGTGAGCCAATGATAATGTCATCTACTTAAACTTAAAACATCATCAAGTCATTCCATGTTCCTTTGATGAAGAGTGTTCCATCTATAGTACCCTACTTATAGCCATGCTGACAGAGATACTGAGATAGTATCTTATACCACTTCCTTGGAGCTTTGTGTAACCCATAAAGAGCTTTATAAAGCTTGTAGACATAATCAGGATGATCTATGTCTTCAAAACCAAGTGATTGATTGACATACAACTCCTTATAAATCACCCTATATAAGAAAGCACACTTGAAATCAAGTTGATACATCTTGAAATCTTTTGATGCAGCAAAACCAAGGAATATCCTAACAGCTTCAATTCTTGCCACTGGAGCAAAAACGCAATTCCCTCTTCTTGTGTATATCCTTGAATAGCTAGTCTGGCCTTGTTCTTTATAACAAGTCCTCTATCATCCTTCTTGTTCCTAAATACCTATTTGGTACCTATGGTGGTCTTCCCTTGAGGAAGAGAACATAAGTTCTAAACCTTTTTCCTTTTGAATTGAAGCACCTCCTCCTGCATTTTTTCAACCCAACTACCATCCTTCAAAGCTTTATTAACTTTCTTGGGCTCTATGTAGGATAAAAAACAGGAGTATAGACAAACATTTTTATCATGGGTTTGTGCTCTTGTTCTCACCCCTATGTCAACATCTCCAATGATGTTTGTGGTGGGGTTTGACTTGTGGATTCTTAGTTGAGGAATCATAGCAAGTTGATTAGATAGATCCAAATTTGTGAAATTCAGATCTGGCAATGGAGTGTCACCCACCACATCAGCACACTTATCAAGAGAAGTTTGATCCAATGAGTGTGTGACATCATTGATGTTGTCTTCTATGGACTGATTATCAGCATCAAGAAATTCTTGATCATTATCACCACCTCCATTTACTCCAACATTAAAAGTTCCTTCATTTGAGTTTTGTGCTTCTGAGCTAGAATTTATAGGCACCTCAGATTGTCAGCTGAATTTGTCAAGGTTGTGCTGATAGGAATTCCATCTGTAGGGTTAGTTACCGCTGGAGTTGAAGTAGTATTCTTGCTTGGTCTTCTCAGCTTAAATCTTGGTTCAGGATCTCCTGTTGATAAGTTACTTGTAGATTCTAAAACATCTTCACAAGATTTGTTAAAATAGTTGGTAACTAAATCAAGATCAAACAGCCAATCAGGACCAGAATCTTTCACACTATGAGTGTGCTCATTGAAGGTCACATTGGATGACTCCTCAACTACTCTGGTTCTAAGATTGTATACTCTATAAGCCTTAGCTTGAGATGATTATCCAATGAAGTGTCCATCATCTGTTCTTAGCAAATTTTGCTACTTGATCTTTGGTATTCAAGATGGTGCAAGGATATCCAAATGATCTGAGGAAACCAATGAAGGTCTCCTTTTTTGCTAAAGCTCATAAGGAATCTTACCATGAGTATTAACTACTTAAACTCTATTCAACATATAGCAGACAGTGTTGACTGCTTCTGCCCAGAAGGTGATGGGCAGTTTGGAGTCAGATAATATGGTTCTTGCAGCTTTAATAAGTATCTTGTTTTTCCTCTCAGCAACACCATTTTGTTGAGGAGTCCTGGGAGCACTATATTATCTTGTAATACCCTTTTCATCACACAATGTATCAAGGATTTGGTTCTTGAATTCAGTTCCTCGGTTACATCTTATGGTTTTGACCTTGTGAGCAGATTGATTCTAATTTTCAGAATGAAGTTCCTCAAGATCTCGGGAGTCTCATCCTTAGTTCTAAGGAAGAAGACCCAAGTGAATCTTATGAAATCATCTATGATCACTAAACAATAATAGGTCCTTCCTAGACTCGTTACACTGGTGGGGCTAAAGAGATCCAAATATAATAAGTGTAGGGGTGTAGTGATGGAGTTCATTTCCTTTGGCTTGTGAGACACTTTGTGTTGCTTCCCTTTCAGATATGCAGCACAATGTTCATCACTTGTAAACTCTTTCCTTGGCACTCTAATTACCAAATCATTTTTAATTAATTTATTCATGTTTTTAAAGTTTACATGGCATATTCTTTTATGCCAAAAGAACGACTCATCACTGTTTGCTTTAGATATAAAGCAAGAAACTTCTCCTAGATGGGATGTTTCCTGCAAATCCATCTTGTACATGTTCCTTTTCCTGGGAGCTCTAAGCAGGATGTGCTCTTGAGGAATGACCAACCTGGGTTTGAGAACAATGCACTCATGCTCAGTAAAGAACATGTTGTGTCTCTGATCATAAAATTGGGATACACTCAATAGATTGTACCCAACCTCCTTGACAAAATTTACCTTCTCAATGTTGAGCTTACCATTTATGACCCTGCTCCTTCCAGTAATGTAACCACCTGAATCTTCACCAAAAGCAATTGGCCATCCATCAATTTTCTCAAAGTTTTGAAGCAAAGAGCCATTTCCTGTCATGTGCCTGGACAGCCACTATTAATGATCCATACATTTCTTCTGGTCTGTAGCTGTTCCTCCATAAAAAGAGATTGTTAGTTACATTTGGCAACCCAAGCCTTGTTGCTCTTAAGCTTGTCAAAGTGAACTGAAGACAATGCAATAGTGACTGATCCTATATTCAGGCTTTGAGGATCATTTGCTATTGTTGATGAAGAACTTTCAGTCATATGGTTTTCCTTTTCCTTCCACACCATCTTTGGAAGATTAGACTTGACCTTCAACGCTTTAGGAGTTTTGATAACTTTGGAAGTTTTGGAGACTAGACCTTCGGAAGAGTTTGCATCCACTACAGCAGACTTCAGTAATTCGGAAGCATTTATTTCTTCCGAGACCAAATTTTCTATCGAAGGCAAGCTTTCACTTATCTTCTTCTTAACTTTGGAGCTTCTGAAAGGAAAAGACTTTCCTTCCAAAGTTATCTTCTTCTTCTTCTTAGAAGTTTTCTTCATGGTCATATGCATAGTACTTTTGAGATTGTAGATGCAATCATTGGCAAGATGAGAATTACTACCACACATGATGCAATCAACTAGTTTCCTTCTCAGAGTTTTATTTTGAGTAGAAAGCTGAGCTTGATCACTTTCCACTTCCATCTTCATCTTCATAGATGATGCAATAGGCTTCTTAGGGTGAGGCTTACTCTTTGAACTGGATGGCTCAGGCTGTGTAGCAGTGGTGCACAGCGGATCACGTTCTTTTTTTCATAAGGATGAGTTGGACATGAACTATAACTCCTAGTACTGGAGTCCATAGTTGAGTCTTCAGCCTTCACTACTTCAAATCCTATAGATATAAAGACTTGTTTCTGCTTGGAGTTGAAGGTGGACCTGATTTCTTATGCCTTCTCTGATCTTCTATTGTTGCTTCGATCAAGTTCTTCCTTTTGGACTTGGTCATCCCTGATTCTTTCCTCTACTCAGGAGAATAGTGACCCTTCTTAGGATGATCTTCTTCACACACCTTAGATCCATCCTTCACTATCTCCTCTTAATATGCATCCTCTTCTTTAATTGAGTCTATGAAGGGAAGCTCTTGACAAGCTTCACACATTAGAGATCTTACAGATAGTAAAGTGTGTGGAGGAGCTATCCCAGTAGATCCTAGTCCCTTCTTATTCTGATAACAAATCTTTGCATGAAAGGATAAGGATACAATGTTCTTGACGGTCTCTTCTGCAAGAACACATTTTTCTGCCCTTACTTTGCTGATCGCAAGCTCAATCTGGCATTCAGTTAAATTGGTAATGAAATCTTTAATTTGAGTCCTATAGTTGGTGTGTTCATGCTTAAGAGTTGGTATGGTTTTCTCTAGATCTTCTATCGTAAGTTTATCATCATTTTTAGCTCTTTTAAAATCAGCTTTTAAGATGTTTAAGGACTCAAGGTCGGATTTCATTTCTAAGTTATAGGACTTGTATCTATTAACTTTGGCAATACATCATTACTCCCTTACACTTATTGCATATGGATCTCCTTGGCCCCACCAATGTAATGAGTCTAGGAAGAACTTCATATTTCCTAGTGATCATAGGTGACTTCATAAGATATACTTAGGTTTTGTTTCTTAGAACTAAGGATGAGACCCCTGAAATTTTAAAGAATTCATTTTGAAAATTAAGAATCAATATGATCACAAGGTCAAGATCATAAGATATGATCAAGGAAATGAATTCAAGAACCAAATCCTTGATACATTTTGTGATAAGAAGGTATTACAAGATAAAATAATGCTCTTATAACTCCTTAACAAAACGGTGTTGCTGAAAGGAGAAATATGACACTTATTGAGGCTGCAAGAACCATGCTCTCTGACTTTAAACTACTCATCACCTTCTGGGTAAAGGCAGTCAACACTACCTTCTATGTGCAGAATAGAGTTTTAGTAGTCAAAACTTATGCTAAGACTCCTTATAAATTGTGGCATAAAAGGAAACCTTTCTTTGGTTTCCTCAGGTCATTTGGATGTCCATGCACCATCTTGAATACTAAAGCTCATGTAGCCAAATTCGCTGAGAAAGCAGATGATGGACACTTCATTGGATATTATTCCTATGCTAAGGCTTATAGAGTATACAACCTCAGAAGTAGAGTAGTTGAGGAGTCAGCTAATATGACCTTCAATGAGCATACTCCCAGTGTGAAAGGTTCTGGTCCTGATTGGCTATTTGATCTTGATTTAGTTACTAACTGTTTTAACAAATCTTGTGAAAAATGTTTCAGGATCTATAGGTAACACATCAACAGGAGATCCTGATCCAAGATTTGAGCTAAGATGACCAATGATAGAATTCCTTCAGCTCTAGTGGTAACAAACCCTGCAAGTGGAAATCCTATCATCACATAACCATGATAAATTATTCAGCTGATACATCTAAGGTGCCAATCAATTCCAGAATTGAGGCACAAAAGTCAATTGAAAGGATTTCCAATATAGGAGGTAATGGAGATGGTGAAAGTGATCAAGAAATTTATGATGATGACAACCAGTCCACTGAAGACAACATCAATGATGTCACACACACTCTAAATCAAGTTACAGTTGATAAGTGTGATGATGTGGTGGGTGATACTCAATCACCAAATCTAAATTTCACTGATTTAGATCTATCAAATCAACTTGTTATGATTCCTTAACTGAGAATCCACAAGTCCCATCCCACCACAAACAGCATTAAAGATGTTGAGACTGGGCTAAGAATAAGAGGACAAACCCATGATAAAAATATTTGTTTGCACTCTTCCTTCTTGTCCCAGATTGAGCCAAAGAAAGTTGACGACGCTTTGAAAGATTAAAGCTAGGTTGGAGCAATGTAGAAGGAATTGCTTCAATTCAAAAGACAAAAGGTTTGGAACCTATGTCCTCTTCCTCGTAGGAAGATACCAATAGGTACCAAGTGGGTTTTTAGGAACAAGAAGGTTGATAGAGGACTTGTCATCAAGAACAAGGCAAGACTATTTGTTTAAGGGTACACTCAAGAATAAGGGATTGACTACATAGATATTTTTGCTCCTATTGCAAGACTTGAATCTATTAGGATATTCCTTGCTTTTACAGCATCCAAGGATTTCAAGGTCTACCAACTTGATGTCAAGTGTGCATTTTTATATAAGGTGACATATGAGGAAGAGACTCATTGCTAGAAACCACTCTCTAGGACTTAATCTTGAGGGGGGGTGTGTTGATGAACATCTCTACAGGGCTATGATTGGGTATCTTATGTACCTCATAGCCAGTAGGCCTGATATCATGTTTGGCACATGCATATGTGCAAGATATCAAGCCAACCCCAAGATGTCACACCTGGTTGTTGTCAAGAGGATTCTTAGATACCTCAAAGGAGCTCCTAAATTGGGACTTTGGTATCCAAAGAATTCTAACTTCAATATGTATGCATATACAGAAAGTGACTATACTGGCTGCAACATGACTGCAAAGTCTACATCAAGGGGATGTCAATTCCTAAATGGAAGGATAGTCTCATGGTAATGCAAGATTCAATCTTATGTGTTCGTATCAACTGTTGAAGCCGAATACAATGCTGCTGCAATTTGCTATGGTCAAGTGCTCTAGATTCAGAACCAAATGCTAGGTTATGGATTCCACTTCAAGGAGACTCCTATCCACATAGACAACAATAGTGTATCTCTATCATAGAGAATCCAATGCAGCACTCAAAGACAAAGCACATCAACATCAAGTATCATTTGATAAGAGATAATTTTGAAAAAGAATTAATAAAACTAGTCAAAGTTAACACAAATCAACAATATGTTGATCTATTCACAAAAGCTTTTGATGAATACAGATTTAAATATTTTGTATGATTAACTTTGAGTAGTTTTTCTTAAATTAATTTCAAGATTGTTTTTCAAATATGTGTGTCTTTAAAGTTGTCTAAATTATCACTCATATAAGCCTTGTTTACCTTGAAAGAAAATTTTTTGTAACAATATTCCTTAGAATTTTAAGAATTAAAGATATATTTTCTTTCGGAAGATATTAAATTGAATTCGTGTAAGGCCCCGTTCCCGGGCACCTCACAGTTGGTCATTCATAGCACTAAACATACATATGATTAAACATTTCATAAAACATTACAGCGGAAGTCATTGATAAAAATCATTCATTTTATTAATAATTACTGTTGTTATGCAATACAATATCGTTAAACTACAAAACACAACATTGTTCGATTGCATTACAAAACAACAATAATAACATGCGTGAAAGGATGCCAGTCTTGCCCCACCAAGTAGCCTCCCTGCGTGCCATCCTCAGCAACCATTACCTGCCAACTGAAATGCATAACACTTAGTGTTGCTGAGTGAGTTCTAGTTTTTATGTATTAAAATACTTCATAAATTTCATACGTGAAAATACTCTTTTTCCTTAGAATACTTTCTTTGCTTTCGCATATGATCATACATCATACATACAACAAAGTATAATTGTATTCATCATTCTTTAACACACGTATTCATTTGTTTCGTACTTTATCCTTTCGTTCGTTTCATACTTTATCTTTATAGTTCGTTTCGTACTTTATTATTATCTTTCTCTGAGTCTAGATCTTGTCAAGTTTTTCCCCCATCATGGCTCAAAGCCACCATTCTAGGCACAAAGCCCCGTTTCTAACTGGCACAAAGCCGTATCATATCTCGGCACAAAGCCCGGGGTCGAATGACAAGGATCCCGTTTTGTACTATGGGTTCAGTCACCAAGATTGATCCCCCTGTGTGTAAACCCTCACGGGTTAGTCAAAATCACACGTTATGAAACACACAGTTGAGCTAACAACTCACAAAGAGTTGTGATCCTCCTTTAAATCTGCTTGCAACCCTTTTCTTTCTTTCATTACGTTTCACTTTTCATCTTTGTTATCTTTCACTTCGTTACGTTATACTTTACATTCATTCATACATTCATCATACTACGTAAAGTAATAACAAAATACTTAACATATATTATATTATAATATAAATATGTTTTGTAATCCAATAAAAGATAACATCTCATGCACCTATGCATATAACACATTTACATCACATCATAATTATTCTATGCATAAACCCTCACATATTCATGCGTAGAATAGTCCAAAACAGCGCCTAAGTCAAACTAGGATTAAACCCTAAAATTTTGTTTTTCCTCAAAATTCCAGAAAATTTTCTAAGTGTTTGGCACATGCTAACTATTTGGGCGCATTAGGACTATTTGGACATTTCTCTACTATGTAGGCACATGAGTCTATACTTAACCAATTCTCAATTAGGTGCATGAGCCTCCTGGGCACATGGGCACTATTTGGGCGCATGACTCTATACTTAGGCGTTTCAGCCTAAACTTAGGCGCATGATGCACTATTTAGGTGCATCAACCTACACTTAGACTTTTAAGCCAAATTTTCAGGCGCATGAGCCCTCTTTGGGCGCGTGAACACCAATATATATGTTTCTAATGTATTTTTAAGTCCCAAATACCAATTCAACCTGTTCTAAGCTTAATATAACCATTCTAAACATCATCCAGGTATGAACATCCATAAAACATCCAAACTCATACACATATACATACGGTTATATACATCACAATCATAAAAGTAGTTTTGCATGCATTTTCAGCCCCGAAAATCTTTAAAACATGTAAACTATAGGGTCTAGAAACTCACCTTAGCTGCTTTCAAGTCTCAAACTCTTTGAACTCGAGCTTTCAAAGGTTTCTAACACCTATGCATGTAAAAAAGACACAACCGAACACATACATCCACATGAGAACATGTAGAAACCGGTTCTAAGGCTATAAACTCGGTTGAAACCGAACATTTACAAGAAAATCTTACCTTTTTGCAGCTTCTTCTTCTTCTCTCTAGAATTCGATAATTCTCTGCTCTTTCTCTCTCTAAAATCCCGAAAGCAGTGGTGTAACAGAAGTAGTGGGCGGCCATGCCCACTTTAAACATAATAATAATAATAATATTTGTCCTTTTACACCTTTAACCCCTCTACTTGTGCTTCTTTTATTTTCTCACCAAAATATCTTTCTATTATTTCTCTTTCCTTTTCTTTTCTTATTATTTTTCTTTCCTTTTATTTGAC
>BJCO01000542.1:0-16681 GCA_018326465.1 Flaveria floridana | reverse complement strand
ATAATAATAATAATAATAATAATAATAATAATAATAATAATAATAATAATAATAATAATAATAATAATAATAATAATAATAATAATAATAATAATAATAATATGATGGATACAAAATTTGGAATATTCTTTGTAAAATAACAACATAATGATAGTTATCTTAGTTTTTAAACACACTTTCAACTTTGAAGCTAATCGAGTTGAATAGGTAATATTTCATGTGCTAGTGTTTTTCTGGTAGCACATGTTGTTTCGACTGTTGTAACTTGAGAAAAACAGATTATTATGATAGACTCAAAACTTATTTTAATAGCTCGTGTTAAACGTGAATGTTTAGTGACAAACCTTTTTTTAATTGTTTTTTAGCTTTTGTTTTTATATAATGTACATAGTTAACCATATACATGAAATTAGAAATGGTAATAAATAAATTAATTATATAAGACATGAGAGTTCACGATTTGATTATTAGTATTACTAACTATATGATTAAATTAAGTTTGAACTCCATGTCATTTACTTGCTTTAATAACTTTATTTTTTAAACAAATAGCAAACTCAAATGTTCCTGTCTTACTTTTAAGCTACTTTTTTTATTTATCTATCAGATTTTAACTTTCAATACTTTAAGAATACTTTAAGAAGTGACAAAAATTTCAAACATCTGGATATCAATTCATGGCTTCTTGTAGCAAATTTTTTAAAGATATTATTAGTTCTTATGGCGTAACTATAATTTTTAAAGATCTGTAAGAGTATTATTTCGATAGATAAATAGATCTTATTAATATCTAAGATCAATAGTTTCTCCTCTTTTATATGAAAGATTGATTTCAACTCAAGAGGAAGAACCGGTGATAGACACAAAACCTTTCATTTTGGTTATATAATTTTTCGAATAGAATGCCTAGCTCACTAGGCCAAAGGCTTTTTGGTACTTGCTTAAATACATAATTTATTCTTTATTTGGTGCTTTATAAATACATACTATATAATTCCAAACTTGAAAAATACGCTAGCTACATCATGGAAACATAATCTTACTCAAATTAAGTATCAGCTAAGTTTTAACCCAGGTTGAAGATTATTAGTTAAAGTAAATTAACGCATATAACCACGAGCTTGAGTTCCAATAAACATGGGTTAATTTAAAATTTCTTAATCTAACAGTAAGAAAATATTAGATGTGGTTACATTAGTCAAGATTTTTCTTTAATGTTAATCAATGAGCCTTAAAAGCAAAATAATGGCATACGTGATTCACGGCTTCAATTATAGTTACGCAACATATGTAAAATAACAATACATAATTCGGTATATAATAACATATATCTATATAATAACGCATTACAGACAGTTACATGCACACTATAACAAAATTTGTTTTTAAAAGGCCATTCTTAAAAGATATAATAACATTATACTCAAACTAAAAAGAATAAAAATATAGATATTACTGTAAAATAATTTTTTAATTAATTAAATATATAAAAAATTTATATGGGTCTAAAAATTACTAAAATTAGATAAACTTTTTTTTAACAATTTTGAATTATATTAATTCAGTTAATCATGAAATTATTACCCCTTCACTTTAGCAATTGATTTGATTCAACAAGACTTGCAGAAAGCAGATTTATTTGTATACTTCTAACTAAAGGCCCAAATTCATCCATAAAATTTAATTTCTAACTTGCAATTTACATAGTAGAAAACAGAATCCTGCAGCCCAAATTCATCAATGGGCCTGGGTATGGTCTTGAGCCATTTACATAAGTCTCACTAGTTCACTCTTTTCTTTACACGATCGTTACCTTTAGAAAACCCGTGTAATACACGGGTTAAATAAACTATGAATATAATAAAATTTATTAAAAATAAAATGATATTCCAAAGTATGATATGAATAAAATTACGTATGAGTAATTACTATAAGTAAAAAAACAGTGATATCAATTTTTTTAACTTTGTTTTTAATTTTTTTTAAAAAAATAACATTTTTTAAAAAAAACTTATAAAAATATAATTTTTTAAAATATTTCATTATATAACACCTAAATTAAATTATTTTTGGTTTTTAAATAATTTACTGTTTTAAAACACTAATTTTATAATATATAATATTTTTAAAAAAGATTGATATTTTAGAAAAAAATATTATTTATAAACATTTGTTTATTTAGAAATAACATTAACAAAAAATCTTTTTCTTAATTTATAAAAAAGTATTTTAATCTAAAAAAATATTAAATAACATTATTAATAATTAAGGTAATTATTTAATATGAGAGAGAGGAGGAAAAATTTTGATGAGGAGAATTGTGGTGATGACACATGTTATACAAAGTTACTCTTTTATTATAATACGTAGATTGGGCTGTTGATACAACAAGAATATAAGGGTTTTTTAGGTATGTTTAGAATATTGGCGAAAAATATTTATCATTTATGCATGTTTCGAATTACAGATACTTTCAAATAAACATTCTACAGATTACTACCACTTTATATGCTTCTAAGGGATATTTGAAGTGTTAAAAGTGAAGTAACATCACAACATATAGACATTTATAGATCAATTAAAGTTAAATATAATGCATATAAATTTAATGAAAAAACGAGAATTACGTAGTGAAGAGTGTTGATGACATTGCGTTAGAATTGATTACTTGGGGCACGTTAGATTAAAACCATCACATTAGCATACGTAAGATTAAGCTCTAAATTTCACTGGTTGTAGAAAGTCGAAGAGTGGTCCAAAACTTACATGTTAGGACGTCATAGCCTATGACGGTATGTTGTAATCTTGAAAGAAAAAAATTTGTTAAATATCAACCGAGCTAAACTACAGTTTCGCTTAGACCAAACATAATGGGACATTAAGGGGGCATTAAAAGGCATGATAGCATCTTAAAACGCTCTTACACCACCCCCGTGGACATTATAGGGGTGTTATAGGTAGAGGACGTTTTCACCATAATGCCATAACTTCTCATCTATGTCATAATTAGGTAATGATTAAGGGACATTAACCATTACTTATCTTTTTGTCTACACAAGTGATGATGAGTTGGTACTTATGTGCCAGAAAATATTCTTTGAGAATCATTAACCATTACATATGGTCTTAGGTGACTCTTTTTGTTAGTACATTAAAAGTCTATCTTTTAATAATTTATAGTCTTTTATTGATTAAGAGGTAATATTAATGCTGAATGATTAAGGGTACCATTAAGGTTTAATATATTAACAATTTAATATTAACATTATCTTTTAACCAATAAGAAACTATGAATTATTAAAAAATAATCTATTAATAACCATGTAAAAAACTACTAAACAACCTTAGTTACTAATGATCTCACAACATTAGAGTATAAATGATTTACTCGTGTATAAATAGTCTTGCAACTTAAAAATATAAACGAAGACTGTGTCTTTTTTTAGCGTTTAAAATAATAATGAAACGATAATGAAATCTGCTTACAATTTCATCAAATGCTTTATTTTAATATGACAATTCATAATAACATTTATTCATATAATAACTCAAAGAAGACATGCTAATTTGGATAAATAAACACGTTAACCAAACCGTACGTCCATATTCATTTTTATGTAAATATCTCTTGTTTTTATATTAAAAGAAGAAAAGGACAGGTTTGAATATTATATAAGAGATAAGTGGTGATGTCTAATCAATGTAAAAACCTATAGCATCCCATCACGAAAAGAATACAACGAATTTGGATCCTTAATCAAGGCTAAGATATAAGTAACGGTAGTTTCATAAGTAAACTTGGAAAAAACTTAAAATGATAAAAATAATAAAAATAATAAAAATAATAATAATAAAAACCATCCTTGTTAACTATCATTTAGTTTTACTATTTTTAATCATGGATAAATTGTGTACACCTTATTATTTATAAAATGCTTATCTTATACATTGAGCATTTCATTATTTCTAAAGTATAACTTTATATATCAACGTATTGTTGTGTATATAAGATCAAGAGTATTCATTTTATTAAAAGTTCATATAAACGCGACACGAAGAATGCATCTTGATTGAGAATAAATGTGAGTAAACGAATGTGTTTCGATTAAGAAGAAATGCATATTACTCTGTTTCTAATAAAAATGATCGTCATTTAGCAAACATTCCATTGTAAGAAAAAACATTTCTTAGGTAGGTTGAAGAATTGTTCAATCCCTTCAAATAAAGGGATTTAATGGGATTCTTTTTATTTCTATATCACACCATAATTTTAGATGAAATCAGTTCTAGTTTTAATATCAATTAATAATAAAATTCAATGAATCAAACGAGGTCTGATTAAATTTGGACCCTGAACAAGGCTAATATATAACCAGTGGTGAATTCGTAAGAAAGTGAGGAAATAAGACAAATAATGAAAACCACCATTGTTGAATATTATATTGTTTCATGATTTTTTTTTAAAATGCGAATAAAATCTATTATTTTTGAAAACTATATTATAAAATCAAGATAGAGGCGATTATATTGTAACTGACTAGGCCAAATAAGAACTAAAGTTGCTATTGTTGCTTTTTATCTGGTTTTACTATTTATGTAAAGTTACAATTCAATTATTATATACTTAATTAATCAGTTAAAGATAATTTTATAATAACATCAAGCAATTTAATTTTTTTATTTGAGTATTAATTGTATTGATATATAGATTTGTACATATTTGTTTGTGTAAATGACCTTTTTAAAAAGCGTTTTAATGTACTATGCGTATAACTGCTTACAATTACACATATAATTATTAATTATATAAATTTTACAAAGGTGCCTAGAGTTCCAATTCAATGTTGGTGGGTTTTGACGGTTAAACTACATGGTGTTTGGACCAATATTTTATTATTTTTATTTGCGCCTTGATTTCTTATGGTGTGTTTAATATTGTTTACAAGAAATTAAACTCAAAAGTGCTAGTCTAATAATAGCATGCTCTATGGTTTCTCCAACCCACCCGGGTTGAAACCATGTTAACAACCTTTTTTATTCCAGTTTTTTTAGCGGTTTAATTATGTTTTTTTTTCGTTTGATATTTTCTTAGTTTTTTTCTTAGTTTTTTTCATTCTCCTAGCTTTTACTTTTTTTGTTTTTGGTTTAACACCTCAGTGTATCCACATTTCAAGACATACAACAGCAACATACGAATAGTACGGAAAGTGATGCCTATTGCACGGTGCTGGTTAGTTATATACATATATCTAACCATACATAATTATATACATAGTTGTGGATCATTGTTACACACATGTCGCTTACATGATTTGTAATTATTCTTTCACTGTGTACACTTTGTACCAGAACCTCTCGTCCCCTTTGTCTATATGTGTGAGTAATTGTTGGAAATGGTAAACAACGTACAAACCTTCTAAAAAAGGCAACAAGCAATAGTTTTTTACGCAATATAGAATATGTTAG
This sequence comes from Flaveria floridana, assembly GCA_018326465.1. Classification (NCBI taxonomy): domain Eukaryota; kingdom Viridiplantae; phylum Streptophyta; class Magnoliopsida; order Asterales; family Asteraceae; genus Flaveria; species Flaveria floridana. The sequence goes on along the minus strand of BJCO01000542.1, from coordinate 11,215 downwards.
AATAAATGTCTAACATCATTGAGACAAAACTTTTAAGCTCTTTTGGAGTTTCTTAAAAAAGGCCACTTGAGTGTCACACGTTGATGGATATATAAAAGTGCAGCAACTACCAAAATTTGAAACTTTTATAGTGCTAATTGTTAAGGTATATGGAAAATGATCATATTTCAAGTTGTTTGATGTTGGAAACAATTAATCATGAAAAGAAAGAGAACAAACTATAGTATTTTCGTGATTTATATAAGAATACGAGGTAATGTATGTGTATTAGAGCATTAAGGGTGTGTGCATTCTAAGTCGCTCGTAAACTTCTAAATACCGGCTTGCTAAAAGCTTGAACTGAGTCAAAATGAAATGAGCTCCAGCATGTGGTCGAGCATATATTGAAGCTCTTAAAATAACAAACTCAAGATAAGAACACCTCAAGAAACTCATATAGGTTTTACAATTCGTGAATCTTGGATATCTTTGAAATCATGATAACACTTGCAGATTGAATTATTTCACCAATACAAATGAATATTCAATCGGATAATTTTAAAGAGAAATCAAGAACGCAACGTTAAAATATGTTATATTTAAATTGTACACAACATTTTACAAATTACTACCAAACTTAGGAGACGTTTGGTTCGTGAAATGTATGGGAATTGAAATAAGAAAGAATTAGATTTGGAATTTAATATTTTCTAAATGATTTGAAATTCAAGGGTTAGAATCTATCAAAAAAATTTAAATTCCAAATGTATTTTAGTGACAGAAAACTTTATAAAGGAATTATAATTTATCACTCAAACCGCCACCAACTCTGACTACCAATCATCACCGTTACATACCATTGAACGTGCGCCACCCTTGCCGCCGACACTTACCCTGGGCCAATGACCATGCCCATCGACGACAATCAATTGCCACTGACTAAAACCTATTCCATCGGCGACGGTCGGTGGTCGACTGCAACGGTCCGATGTCGACGACGGGTGTGGTTAGCGACGATTGTCGATTGTCGACAACGGCGACGGCCTTAATCGGTTATTGGCGGGTTTTGGGTGTCAGTGGCGGTTGAAGCTCGATGGCCGGAGGCGGCGATGTCGGCAGTGACTGTTGGCGATGGGTGGGGGTGGTAGTTGGTGGTCGGTGGAATTTTAAAATCCTTTAAATTTGAAAAGAATTTGAAATCCTTCATTTGATTCATCTGAAGAAATTTAAGAGATTTTGTTCCAATTCTAATTATAATTTCTTTCTTAACCAAACACATGAAAATTGTAATTCAAATAATAATTCCAACAATTTATTACCAACCAAACACATTAAGTAATAAAATTCAGATTCCATTTCCATTCATTTTTTTGGATTTCTGCATACCAGATGCAATCTTAAAGTTTATACAGGAATTCAACTACTACTATTTTAGTTACTATCAAGGTTGAAGCTGTTCCTAAGAGACCAAAGGTCTCAGGTTCCTAAGAGACCAAAGGTGTTTTGGCACAACGGTTGAAGCTGTTCCTAAGAGACCAAAGGTCTCAGGTTCGATCTGTGGAAACGACCTCCCCACAAAATGTGGGGGAAAGACCGCGTACATCTTCCCTTAAATGGGACGGACCCTCCCTGGACCCGGCGAACGCGGGAGCTTTTTGCAGCACCAGATACACCCTTTATCAAGGTTCATAATGAAGTAACTATCCATAAGTTTTCCTTTTCAAAATGATTTCAAAAGATTTTCAACCCTATAGCTTTGCCTTTCGACCCGCCAAGGGCTGTCATTGCTTGAACCCAACTACTAGGGGCACTGCTTCCGAACATCTTTGGTTTTGTAGTTTCTTGACCACTAAAAGCATAACATTCTCAAAATAAACATGCATTTCATGCTCTATAACTTGTTTGTTGTCTAATAATGATTTTACATGTTGTCATTAAGTAAATTTAATTAGCTCAAATAGCTTAATTACACTAAATTAATCAATAACCTGTATAGAGAAATTCTATAACTTTTATATAAAAAAACAAACCTTATCTAATAGGGATGAACATTTGGTACCATATACCGATAGTGTTTTGCAGCACCAGATACGCCCTTTATCAAGGTTCATAATGAAGTAACTATCCATAAGTTTTCCTTTTCAAAATGATTTCAAAAGATTTTCAACCCTATAGCTTTGCCTTTCGACCCGCCAAGGGCTGTCATTGCTTGAACCCAACTATTAGGGGCACTGCTTCCGAACATCTTTGGTTTTGTAGTTTCTTGACCACTAAAAGCATAACATTCTCAAAATAAACATGCATTTCATGCTCTATAACTTGTTTGTTGTCTAATAATGATTTTACATGTTGTCATTAAGTAAATTTAATTAGCTCAAATAGCTTAATTACACTAAATTAATCAATAACCTGTATAGAGAAATTCTTTAACTTTTATATAAAAAAACAAACCTTATCTAATAGGGATGAACATTTGGTACCATATACCGATAGTGTACCGAATGGTTACCAACTGAACAAAAACGATGCCGGTACCGATACTCGATTTTACCTAATATTGATATTGGTACTAGGCGGTACCATGTACCTGTAAATACCAAAAAAGTCCCGATTCAATATCGGGTATGGAAAATTAACTTTTTTACTTATCATTCTGATACAACTTTTGAGACTTTTTTCATGTTTTATAATCTAATTCAAATGTATATCTATACTTATACTATATGATGAATAAACATTTCAAGTGACACGCGACACGTTTTAGGATTGCAAAAGTGTGTTTTCCGCCCCCTCTCTTATTAAATATAAAAAATAACATATTTAACTAATTTAACTTTCTTTTTACTAAAGCAATCGAATTTTTAAGTTAAGTAATTTTAGTTTACATATTTTAAAACCAAATTTTCATAATTTTAAGTTTTTGAGTAATTTTAAAAATATTTGAGTTGTAGGAAAAGAAGATTTGACAGGAGAAAGTAATCTTTAAGTACTAGATTAGTTAATCATTCTTAATTATTATAAATATAAAATATTTTTTATTCAATACGTGTAACATGTGAGTTACTATCCTAGTGCTGTTTATATAATCTAATTCAAATGTATATCTATACTTATACTATATGATAAATAAACATTTCAAGTGACACGTGACACGTTTTAGGACTGCAAAAGTGTGTTTTCCGCCCCCCTCTCTTATTAAATATAAAAAATAACATATATAACTAATTTAACTTTCTTTCTACTAAAACAATCGAATTTTTCAGTTAAGTAATTTTAGTTTACATATTTTAAAACCAAATTTTCATAAATTTAAGTTTTTGAGTAATTTTAAAAATATTTGAGTCGTAGGAAAAGAAGATTTGTCAGGAGAAAGTAATCTTTAAGTACTAGATTAGTTTATCATTCTTAATTATTATAAATATAAAATATTTTTTATTCAATACGTGTAACATGTGAGTTACTATCTTAAATTGGTATTCAAAATTCAAGAAACAAATAATTTTTAAGCGCAAAAAATTATAAGGCAGTAACAAATCAATAAGTATAAATATCGATATTTTTGATACCGGTATATTTTTTATCGAACCAATATCGAACCAATACAGTCAAACAAAACATTTGCTATCCACTTTTCACATGTTCAATATCGATATTTTTGATACCGGTATATGAATATGATATCAATCTCATCCGTATTATCTAATTGTTTAAATGTTTAAAATTGTGCAAAGTAGATATTTAATTGTTTTAAAAGCAACATTCTCTTGTTTTATACACGGATCTCGACTCTGCCGTTGGAGCCTCGGAAACAAGAATCATGGCAGCAGATCCAAAGCACGATCAAAGTTAGCAACACACTCCACCCCACCTTGCACGTGCCTTTGCTTCTTTTTTTTATTTTTTTTTACTTTTTTAATTAGCCAATTGCATAAATAGTTTTTTTAACGTCCAACGAATAATTTTTAAGCACGGTCACCCCGGTAAACTCATTAGCGAAAGGCCACCCACGGCCGCGAACACAGACAGCGCTGGTGACCCGGCTCGCCCACCATTCCAAGGGAAACCCACCACCCAAAGTCCCACCGTGGTAAAAAACTTTGCTCACTTAAAGCATATTACATCTAATGAGACTCCAACTCATGATCTACACTTTAAAAAATCATAAGTTGCCTCCTCTTAAACCAGTTGACCTAAGACTCATTGACAATTGCATAAACAGTTAAACCCTCTATCGCACAACAATTAATTTCCCCATGAGCAACTGTAAGTATACAAATTATATGGATGAGGTATTATTGACATAATTTTCATTGTCAATTTTGGGTTATTAAAATATTTAAGAATAACTTTTCTTATTCAATTATTCATGAATTTTTTTAAAAAATTTAATTAAGTTTATTTGCTTTTGTCCTACATGATTTTCATTAATTAACAACTTTTAATTCCATCTACCACAAACAGATGTAGCATGAAAAATTAAGGAATGCTACATCCATTATATAAAGGGGTATAAATGAGTTGAGGGCCATAATCCAAAGAATCTCAAAAAGCTAGAGATTTGATGTCTAATTTAAGATGTTGGTTTTTGGAATTGATTGGTAAAGTTAACATGTAGGTGATAATGCCATAATCCACAGAATCTCAAAAAGATGAAATGCTAGAAAAGATGAAATGCTAGAAATGGAAAAGCAATTAATGTAGGCGAATAAGTGCACATGAGTCATGACAAGATAAAAACACACACAAAAGACTCGATACAAAGGACCCTTCACTAAAAAGGGAATTTTATAACCATCTTTACACCGTACCAAAATACCTTCAAATCAAAAGTATCATCATATCATGATTCCCATAATCACACCCCACTAATTTCTTGCTAAATAACAAGATCATACCAAAAGTATCAAAAAACAACTTTTGCTCGTTAGGTATTACATAACAGCGTTAAAGATAAAAAAAACCATAAGAACCAATTATCAAAATACTCTAATTTCTTGTTAATTGCTAAGATAAAGTAAAATGTAGCTTTTGTTGGATACATAAAGCTCAATAGCATTGAAGACAAGGTAAAAAACAACCGGTGGAAGATTGATTCGAATATTAGACCTCCGCTAAAGGACTTAATCGCGTACCATTACGTCATAAGTATTTTAAAACAATTTGGTAGTCACCTTCTGAATCAAAATAATGGGACTTCTAGTTTGTGAGATAAAATATGAAATATAAAACACCAAATTATAAAAAATGTTGGATGCTATGGATTTGTGGCAGTCTATACTACTGCTACTGCTGCAAGGGACTATCCTTAATAAAAAAGCTTGATTACATGGCCCACAATATTACAGTCACTGTGCAGTAACAGTGGTGATGGCAGAGAAGAGAGAGAAGTGTAAAATGTGTGATAGTTATGTTGCAGAATAAGAAACTTCTAACGGTTAAGTACACATAGTAAAAGGATTAATTCGATGAAGGCATATAGACCTAATTTGATGCAAATTGCAGAACCATAAAAGGGAATTTAGTTACTTACATACAGGTTATCAACTTATGATTGGAAATTAGTGATTTGAAGAAGAAACTAACGTGTATCGATCATATTTTTGGTTTGATTGGAGAATTAGGGCTTTAATTGAAGCCATTGGTACCTTCCTTCCATTGGAACATCTTTCACGATATCGAAGTTGTACCTGTTGGATGTGAATCATGTGATGATGAACACAAAGCAAAAATTAGTTGAAATTCTGTTTGTTTGTTTGTACTATAGTGCGCATGAGGTTCACGTTAAGAGTGGTGGTGTTTATCTATCATGCACACAAAGGTTACTTACTTTTCAGTGAATCGTTTCTGCTCGTACTTTTCTGCTTTTGAGAAGAATTCTTCTAGCTCCGCTGCGGAAGGCGTCGTCTCCGGCGGTGGTTTCCGGCGAGATGTAGCTTCAGTCGTCGTCGTTGTCGTTGTCGCCGTCTCCGGCGACGGCGACGGCGACGGCTTCTTCTTCTTCGTAAGCGTAGACGTTGATAGCGACTCCATTTCTTCTGATTCCAAACAAACAACACTCGATGAAGATGTCTCTCTACTGTAGATTAAGAAACACGAACGCAAAACTTCAATAATGAGGAATTCGTAAACATATACGAGCAAATATGGATCATAATTTGATTAATTTCACCTGAAACCGTTGTTACTGGACATGACGATATCGGTTTCGGAGAGACACTCAGCCTGTAATAAATCAAACATTCATCAAATTGAATGCTAACAATTAAGATCAAAGAGAAGAAACGGAAACAAATTCATTACTCCAGCTAATTAAACATCAAACAAACGAATAAACACTCAAATTCGAATTTCAAACCTTCAGATCTGAGATCGAATCGTCGTTTGTACACACAACCGACGAATTAACATGATCAGACGCACCAGATACCGCCATCGAAGCAACATTCTGAGGAAAATTCACGTCAACATCACGTCGGGACCGATACTGAACCTGAAAAACATCCTCATCATCTTCATCACCAAATCTTCTTCTCTTACCGGCGCCGGAGATCGTAACAACCGCATCTTCACTCCGACGAACGCCACCGTGAGTAATTGAAGCCTCCATCACCGGAGATTCTTCAGCACATTCGTATCTAACTGTATCTTCTTCTTCAATCATAGATCACACATACAAATTGCTGTTCAAGCTTTGAGAAATCAAACTACAAGTGTAGAAGAAGAAGAAGATACTTGAACTTTGAAGATGAAAATGGAAGAAAGAGTGGTGATAAAGGTAAGCGGTGGATTTGATCGGACGGTGGAGAATTAATGATGGGGTTTATTTAGAAATAATATTATTGAGGGAATGTGATTGGAATTTTCAGGTGTAATAACAATGAAGAGTAATTATGATGGTGAAAAGTAGATAAAGTTTTATTTTATACAACTAACATATTTACACAATGGGTTTAATACTTTAATGAGACGAATGGTCCAATGTGTTATATATATTTATGAACTTTGTTGTTTTTTATAAAAGTAATAAATATTTTCATGGTAGTTTAAAAATAAATCAAAACACTATTGCTCAAGTTGTACTCATAGACAATATATGATTAAGAAGTATACATGATTAATAACGAAAATCAATTGAGGAATTATATGCAAATTTAAAATTATGCAAGGATTATTGGTTTTTAGTTTTGAGTTCATTTAAAAGTTGAGTAAATCAATACAAAATAGACGATTTCTCTGACGGACAGTTGGTGAAGGAAGGTTCTGCAGTTGAAACTGCGTTGGATGTATAGCCTAGGTTAATGTGTTTTTCAACGATTAACCGACGTGTGTTACTAATTGATCATTGATGGATTAACAACGGACTAGTTAAGCTCCGATTTTCTTATTTTTTAAAGTTTGTGGGGTTTTTCATTGAGGCACCATTGAATGGCAACTGGTGATAGTCATTATTCGAGTAGTGTAAACGTGTTTTAGATTTTATAGCGTTTGATAATGCACATATAGGAAGTGACTACTTTTATATAACGTAAAATTAAAGTAAAGAAGAGTAAAAATGAGAATTTGTATTGTTCTTTACATGTTATAATGATAAAATGAATTGAAAAGTAAGAAAACTGAATTTGAATAAAAGACAATTGTATATACTATTTATTATAATTATAATATGTATATAACTGATATATTTGTTTAACGAAGCCAATGGTCCAAGGTATTATATATAGCGATGTAGATATTATTGACTTAATTAAATAAGAATATAAATTTTTAATTTTGTGATTTTGTAGCTTTATTTTGATATGTCTTACATTTTGTAGATTGCCGATAGGAAACGACTGTTTTTAATTTATTAATTAAAACAAATATGAGTACACATAAGGATTTCAGTAACATATCATGTTAAATATGAAGGAATATAATATTAATAATGGGCGTCTAATCTACGTAGTGATGAGCCAGTGTTTGGTTCATGGTGGACCCTCAACATTACTTTCAAACAAGTGTAATAATATGGTAATATGATAATTATGTAATATTGTGGTTGTGAATATCACATTAAGAGCATAGTATATATTTATTTGTTTTCTACTTATGTAAAGTTAAGTTATTAACATTTAATTTATAGAATGTTTCAACTTATGTTCTTAAAAATCATTATTAATAATTGTTACTTCTTGGTTGTTCTCTTTTCTAACAACGTCAATTGTTATTATTAAAAGAAGCAGCCTAGGGAGACGCTAATGCAACTATTTAAGTTACTAGAACAATTATTTAAGGTCACATTCTTTTGAGTTACCTTAATATAAAAGATTAACTACCTTGTCTCCTATATATCTATTTGGAAAATATATATAGACATGATTTTATTTTATACTTAGACATAAATAGAAGGATTTATCAAATGAAATGCTAGTCTTTTTGCCTAATAGATATTAAAGTTTTCACAAGACATCTAAATGGCGCAGTTACATTTTTTTTTGAAATAAATGGCATTTTTTAAGTTTAATATTTAGAGTTAAACTAGTTGGTGCGATATGCAAAATAAAACTAAAAATAACTAATATGAAGCAAACGAATTTTCGTCTAATAAGAAAATAAAAGACATGTGCACGAAGAAACAGATACGAAATTTAAATGAACATTGCATCATCTAATGGTCCCCTTGTAATTTAATATTAGGATGTAATGTCACGTTTTGCAATTGAGTTGTATAAATTTTATATTCTATCATAAAGGTTTTTTTACCGTTTAAAATTATAAAGAGACTCATTTATGTAGTTGTTGTGGTTTGCGGTTACGTCCTGTAGTGTTAATTCTCCGGGTTGTCTATATCTTAGTTATGGTATCACTTTCTGTTGTTTCGTTCTGGTTTGTTACTTGTTAGTCGGGTTTCATATATAAAATTTAATTATTAAAAAAACACATATCGATGTTGTCGAATCAAATTATTCGATGATAGTATATCTTGTTTGATATTTTTACTTCTAGTTTCATATACTCTCAACAAAACTATGCAACCATTGTAAGGAGTGCACACAGATTATGTCATTTACTTTTTGGATTATACTACAAAATTTTTAAAAGTGTGCTTTTAAATTTGAAAAATAACTATAAAGTTCATACATGGAAAGTAAAAAAGTTCAAGAATATAGTAGCTAGTTAATTCACTATATTTATTTTAAAAAATCACTTTTAATCTTCAAAGATAGTTTGGACGTAATAGTCTAGTGGTGTTATGTTGGACCACTCACATTTATCATTTATTATTTATTTATGGTGTTGAAATCGTAGTTGATACACTAAAAGTTGTTACCTATCAGGCTGTAACGCTAGCTCTAGAATCACAAGGCCACCACCCCATGCAATTAATATCAATGACAAATTTAAGTAAAAACATTCAAAACTTTTATGAATGATAGTTTTTTAAGTATTAAATTGTCTAATTCGATTTTGCAACATGTATATTACAATTATCATCTTCTACTTGAGAAGATCAAGTAATTTAGTGTATATATAATAGGAGGAAAAATAATCACAAATGTAGTTTTTTTTTTTTTTTTTTTTTTTTGTGTGTGTGGTACACGTAGGTAGTTTTTTTAGAAAGAGATCATCCTTATAGTCTGATATTTCACAACCTATGTGTCATATACGTTATTTTTTCTCCCGTATCACCCGTTTATACCCATTGTAGCACTCGTAATGCACTTCTACACGATTTAATGTCGCATATCATCTTTTGAGTTGCAGACTTTTGAATTTCATCATTTTACTAATGAGTAAATGTGATACATGCATGACATATACTCTCGTATAATAAACTTAGTTGTGTATCATTTCTTATTTGTTTATTATGGATTTTGTTGCATATATTTGTTGATTCCCACCTTCTACCTGTATATGCACAAACACTGAGAAATGACTTAAGAAAATGTATGCTGATTAATAGTAAACATGACTGAAAGGTGATTAGCGATAAGAGAACGTGTACAAAATGCATTTAAGAGCAAACGGATATACTTGATGAAAAGAACACATGTTCCTCATAACATCTTACTATATTGATAATTATTATTTGAAAAAATAATCAATATCATGATTTTAATTAGGATTGTATTACAAAATTAAATAACTTATCTACGATATCAAAATAATTAATATTCTAATCTAATAACGTACCATAATATATCACTAATCTAATAATGCTAAAATAGTATATGAAATATGTCATATAAGCATGTGTTAATTAAACTATATTTGTTATACTTAAAAAATTTTATTGAAGCAAACTATTTACACACATTGTATTACCGAAAAGGATATAAAACTAGTGACATGAAGCTAACTGAGATTACTATTAACCACACAAATATATTTGAGATACAGACAATAAAGACTTAGAGTAGAATAATCTAATCCATGCTTAAATAATACCTTCAGGAAAAAAAATACCATTTGTTTTCAGAAGACAATATAATTTACAAGTTGACCAAACGGAAAAGAAGTATGACACCAAGTCAAAGGTGCTCATACTTTTGAATGGGCCAAAGTCAACTACATTAAAAAACTAGAGGTTGTCTCTTTTTCATGAATCATGATCTAATATTAAGGGTTTGAAACTACCAAAAAGTGAAAAAAAAAACAATATTCAAGATTAGAATTAAAACTCATTTTGTTGGTAAAAATTTTGATTTTGAACAAGTATTAACTATTTGGATTACATACCACTACTGAACTGGTAATGTTGTCGATTCGTTGTCTGGTTCAGTTTTAAAACATTACGTAATATATGGTCCATTGGTTGACTAATCATAATAATAATCAATGTACATATTGACTATGCATATGGTACAATACACACATACCAATCCCATTACCTCCATAAAAAAAAGAAAGAGAAATCAATGTTTTTAAAACCGGACCGGACAGTGAACCGGACGTCTTACCGGTTCACGGGTCGGACCAGTTCAACCGGTCGGACCGTATATAAGAACCGGACCGTATTTATGTAAAAATTACAAAAAAATAAAAATTTTATAAAAAAGCCGGTTCAACCGGTTCAACCACCGGTCTGACCGCCGGTTCGACCGGTCCGGCTACCGGTCCGACCACCGGTCCGACCGCCGGTTCGACCGGTTCGACCGGTCTGACCACCGGTTCACTGTTAAACCGGTTTTAAACACCGAACCGGACCAGATTGGAGTCCGGTTCCCGGTCGAACCGGTCGGACCGGCCGGTCCGG
>BJCO01000541.1:0-14325 GCA_018326465.1 Flaveria floridana | reverse complement strand
ACAACATAAAAAGCTATTTGTATAAGTTATTAAAGCACAAGTCTTAATGAATTAAGGAAAGAAAAAACAAATAAACATATAAAAACGTTTTAGATTAAAATTGATAAAAACAAAAACATCAAGGGTGAAATGTGTAACTTATAATAAAATTAAATTGAAGTTGTAACCCTAAAAGTTTTAAAAGCCGTCATCTTCTTGTTTCACACTTCCACTTCCATTTCTGCTCCATCCATTATTGAGGTATATCTCCGTGTTCTTCTCCATCTTCATCCAGTTCTGCCTCTTCGAACCAGGTAAGCTTCGATTTCATAACTTTCATCTTCGTTTTGGAGTTTAAAACTTCGATTTCATGTTCCTGTACATGAATCCCGCGCTTTGCGCCTTTGGTTTCAACTGAAAAAGCGACATAGGCGCTCGCTTTTTGTACATAGCTCGCCTTGTGTGACAAAAAGCGAACCCCTCTGCGCCTGAGGTCGCCTTGCGCCTAGGCGCGCCTTAGGCGCGCTTTTTAAAACCAAGGTCCCAAGTCAGCTTAGGTCTTCCTCTAACCCTCCTACCATCTAAGGTTATGTTCTCTACTGCTCTAACAGGCGCTGGCATCGATCTTCTGTTCACGTGCCCAAACCATCTTAATCTTCCCTCTCGTATTTTATCCGTGATACAAGCCACCTCTAGCCTCTGTCGAAACACATCGTTCCTTATCCGATCCAGTCTAGTGTGTCCACGCATCCACCTCAGCATTCGCATTTCCGCGACCTCTATTTGTCGTTCGTGCGATTTCTTTATGACGCAACTGTCTGTTCCGTATAACATAGCTGGACGTACTGTCACTCTATAAAGTTTTCCTTTTAATCTTGCTGGGAACCTCTTATCACACAAAATCCCTGATGCTGCTCTCCACTTGCACCATCCTGCTTGAACACGGTGGGTTTACTTTACTGTGTATCTCTCCACCCTACTGTACGTACGAGCCCAGACATTTAAACCTAGACGTCTGTGGGACCGCCAGACCTTGGATATTGATTTGGATGTCCTCTTCATTCCCTCCACTGTAGTTACAATGCATGTATTCCGTCTTAAAGCGACTTATCCTTAAGCCTTTGCGCTCTAGTGCCGCTCTCCACTGTTCTAACCTCTCGTTAAGAACCCTTTTGGATCTCGATATTAACACAATATCATCTGTAAAACAACATGCACCACGAGACTGGCTCTTGTATAGACTTGGCCATCTCATCCAACACTACTGTGAATAGAAATGGGCTCAATGCCGATCCTTGGTGAAGTCCCACTTCCACCGGGAAGAAATCTGTGTCTCCGACTGGGGCTCGCACACACGTTTTTGTCCCGTCATACATATCCTTGATTATCTTGATATATCTCTCTGCTACTCTTCTATGTTGTAGACTTTCCTAAATGAGTTGTTGCGGCACACTGTTATAGGCTTTTTCTAGGTCAATGAAGATAATATGGAGATCACTCTTCTTTTCTCTATATTTCTCAATTATCATCCTTATGACGTGTATGACTTCGGTTGTAGAGCGCACTGGCATAAATCTAAATTAGTTTATCGCTATCTGAGTTTCACGTCTAATTCTCGTGTTAATAACTCTTTATCATAGTTTCATTAGTGACTCAAAAGCTTTATTTTCCTATAGTTTGCACAACCTTGGACATCTTATTTTTTCTTATATATGAGGATTATGACACTATTTCTCCACTGCCCTGGCATCTTCACTGTCTTGAATATAGTATTAAATAACTCTGTTAGATATGAGATTAATTAAAAAGTCTTATTCGAGTCTTTGATAGGTATTGTATTACTTGAAACTTGTTTCATACTCGTTTAACTGTATCAAAACTGAATATATTAACATAGTACGTAATCTTAATAAAATATAATGAATATTGTATTTTAAATTTGTTAGAAGCCCCAAAGAATTATTGTGAGTATTTGATTAACTATATTCTAAGTCGGTTTTTATGATGAATTGAAGATTGTTTAATGGGTTTTTATGATGAATTGAAGATTGTTTAATGGAAATTGCAAGTATTATAATAAACTTGATAGTTATAAACATGATGATTTAGAAATTAGCATACTTACAATGGAAAAAGAAATTAGCATCAGTAAATACAAAGGGGTGCCAAATTTTGCAATCTTCACATGAACAATGCGGGAACATGAGAAACACACTTCAAGTCACTTTTTCTCCATAAACCCTCCTTTTAATACATTTCCTATATGCAGAAGGCATGAAAATAATGAAAAGCAAACTTTCTGCAAGCACTAGACATGCATAAACACCATGAATTTCACTCAAAAAATTTAACAAAAACACAACAATATTTACTTGATTAATTTCTTACATGAACCTTATTGTATCAATGACATACGTCATGAATCCAGACAAACCCATGTCGAAAATGACCCCAAAACGATCTGTTTACTATATGTTACCTTTAATGGCTTCTGCTCTCCTCATCATCGTCTTCATCATCTTCAACCTATGCGTAAAAACCCAAGTGTTTTATTCATCAAGTGTCCAAACCTATCCATCACCAAAGCAATTCAGCCTACTAATAGGGATCCTAACTCGAGCAGATAATTATGATCGTCGCCATTTCCTCCGCCTCATTTATGGCATCCAGTCCCCTCCCTTTGCCCAAATAGACATCAAGTTTGTATTCTGCAACCTCACAAAACAAGAACAAAGAATTCTGATATCCCTAGAGATCCTTAGATTCAACGACATTATCATTCTCAACTGTTTTGAAAACATGAACAATGGGAAAACATATACATACTTCTCATCACTACCTCATATTCTACCCCAACCTTATGATTATGTCATGAAGGCGGATGATGATGTTTTTTTACGCCTTTCGCCACTGGCATTATCACTGCAGCCACTACCGAGGGTGGATACGTACTATGGGTTTGTGATCCCTTGTCAAAGTATGGATCCATTCGTGTCGTACATGTCAGGAATGGGATTTATTTTGTCATGGGACTTGGTAGAATGGATTGCAACTTCTGATATTCCTAGAAATGATACTTTTGGACCTGAGGATAAACTGGTGGGAAGATGGTTTAAAGCTGGACAAAAAGCAAGAAACAGGTTTTCTAATAAGCCTGCTATGTATGATTATCCAGGTACAAATGGGAGATGCTCACATGAGCTAATTCCCGACACAATAGCCGTTCACAGGCTCAAAAGATGGGATCAGTGGCTTGCGGTGATTCGGTATTTTAATGTGACTAAAGAACTTCAGTCATCAAAGCTTTACCATGATTTAGATTTTTGAGTTGATTTTCAGATTAAAAATGTGTAAACTTGGTTTTAATTCAATTTCTTGAGAAAACACAACATAGACAAAGAATGTGAATTTCATTTTTTGTTTCATCGTACAAATGTTAGCTCTTGCTCAAAGACAGTTCATCAGCATGTTATTTTGTATCTTTGATTATGTATTTCCTATGTACACAAATCTTTTTGTTATGAAGTCACATGATTTTAAGTGGGTGCATTGCCATCAATCCTTTAAGCTCCAAACAACCTGAAATAAAGCAAGAAAGAACACTTATAACGCTTTAACATGCCATCCAAAACTTGTTTTCTTTTTTTTGTCAAAGATGGGTTAATAAGTTACCTTTGTAACCTAGATTGTGTACGTCTGTTACAAAAATAAGGAAACAAGGGTTCATCAGTCGGTTGTTCATGTCTAAAAATTCAACAAACATATCATTTTTATGGTATAAATGAAGAGATCTATAGATGACTTGCCTTATGGTAGGCTGCGTTGCAAGTTTTGCCTTTGGCACTGGTGCAGGTTGAGCTTCATCACTAGCAATGGGCACATTCCTAACCTGTGACATTCATATCCAAAGACAATATTTTAAAAAGAAAAGCTGGTTTCTTTTGATAATCAAGAGTTAAGACTGTTTTATTCAATAAAAATAAATTAAATGATAAATACCAAGTTCTTGTAGTGCAGATTGTAGAATAGTTCAATGTATCTTTGTTTCGCTTCTTTCTGTTCCTTGTTTAACCGCTTCCAAAACGTGTAAATGTTCCCCATATTCAACACTTTATTTGCATAAATCTTCCAAGTATAGCTGAAAAATCAGAAACAACTCGTAACTAATGACGATTTCATCAATTTCAAGTAAATATGTATCAAAATACAAATAGTTAATTACCATTCATATATACGCTTCAAACCACCTTCTGAAATCATGTTCCAGTACCCGGGATCTTCTTTACATTTCTGGAAAAAAACAGCAATCTTGTTGCTAGCCTGATCACCATAATTAGGATCAATCTGGAACCCAGAAACACCATCAACAATAATCTCAGCTGGACCACCTTGATTGGTTGCAAAAGTTGGTAAACCACAGTTCATAGCCTCAATAACTGTGAGCCCAAACGCTTCATATAAAGCCGGCTGCACGAATGCACCCTTTGAGTCGGCAATAAAACGGTAAAGCTCACTGTTCCTCTTCTTATCTGTTTGTGCAGCTATCCATCTTATTTGACCTTTAAGTTGATACTTCTCTATCAGCAAATGCATTTTCTTTATTTCTGCCATTTCTTCTCTATCTTTGGATTTTGAAGGATCAAAAAAACCAGCCACAACAACAAGATTAACCAAGCTCCTGAGCCTCTTATTCTCTCCAAACCATTCGGTTAGTCCTGTGATGTTCTTCACAGTGTCAAGCCGAGCCATTGAGAATATGATCGGTTTGCTTTTGTCTTTTAAGTATCCACTGCCAAATTAACATTGATGTTAACAAATAAATAACATACAACCACGCATAATCAAAGTAACAAACAATCTCACATGTGTTCTTCATTTTCAACTTTCCTAAAGAGCAATTCCTCAATGGCAGGCCGAAATGTGGAGAATCGTTTCTCTGTTTCAGTGTATGGGAAGTAAACGGTTTGATCAGCTCCTGGAGAAGCAATATTGAATTTGGGATCGAACACGTTGATGCCCGAAACAACTCTGTATAAGCCTGGAAGTGTAAATGATCCATGGCTTTCATATTGCCCAGGTCTATCTTTACTGATAAACAACAACAACAAAACGGTTTAAAGATCAAAATTGACCGCAAAATAAGTAATTTGATCATGTTTTAACATCAACCTTCCAGCAATTTCTTGAAAAGTACTGGTGATGATGAAATCAGCTGAACTCATTGCAATCATATCTGCTGTGAACTGACATGAAAAGTGATATTTTGGGTCCAATTGCTTCCATTTCATGTCTGAATCTTCGTATTTGGTTTTCTCCAAAGCATGCGCAATTGTTCCCTGTAAAATTATAAAAAAAATTCCATCAATTTAGCTATTTACACACAAACAATTTCTAGGGTTTGCTTAAACATTTGGTACCAATGTGGTTCCAAGTTTGTTAGCCATGAGAGATGCAACAAGGTTTCCATCAGTGTAGTTTCCGATAATGAGATCCGGTTTTCCTTCCATCATTTCGATGATTTTCGCACTTGCATCCTGTTGATTTCAGTTCTAGTAATTAACAATTTAACATTCATAAAGACACAAAATTGAACAAGTACACGAAGCAGAATTAAGGGATTGAGCATGCCTGAGTGAAGTTTTCGAGGTATGGATATATATCGAATCGAGATACCCATTTGCGAAGAACACCCTTCTTCGTCCTGAATGGAACCCTAAGAATGTGTGAATGTTTTGTGTTGATAATTGGTTCCAACACCTGGTTACACTTCGTCCCTTTTGCATCAGGAAGAAGTCGAGTCACCTAGTCAAAAACCGGACCGTTAAACCGTCAAATCATAAACATTGAACTGTTATACCGTTAAACATTAAAATTGGACCGTCAAATCATGAAAAGTGAAAGCCAAACATCATACTGCCAAAGTTTAAAGACTGAACCGTTTAGATCTCACACTAGTCAACTTGTTTCGGTTTGGATGATAATTTCTTAACGATGTATAAGCACGTGTAATAATCAATATAGTAAACATACCACAAGTATTTGAGGTTTAAAGTTGAGTCCTTGCCGCTTAATTCTCATGAGCAATTCCTCTTCCATAGCCACTACTTGATCCAAAACATAAACTACTTGACCACCGGTATCAGGCAAGCCAAGAACATTGGACTGGCCGAAGTACCCATGAATCGAGAATAAAACAACATTGAATATGTTTGGAATCCTGCTGAATAAAGCCTCCAGGTTTACAGAATCGGGTGCTTGAAGAACCTCCAAAAGAAAACGAATTGTTTCCTTCGTTCGTTCTACATTATCTCCCCATCCCTTCTCAAATCCCCATTCTTTGAATCTGTATTTGTTCATCATTGTGTTACATTTTTAGTTAGTTAAGTTTTAAATAAATTGGTATAAATGAGGATTAAAGATTTAAACTTTACCTAAGCTCCAAGCTTTGATATGGCGTATCATTAGGCAATGAAGAAAGAGAGGCATGTGCTACTATCAAAGCCGCTCGAAGTTTTGAAACCGTGTTCAGTTTATCATTGATCATAAGATTCTGCACATTTAATTTTTTACAAATGTTACAAATATGATAAAATGTACGTTCTTTTGTAAAGTTTATATCGGTTATGAATCACTTCATACTTCTCCTTGATGATTTAATGACAGTAAGTAATCAACAAGTAGTTGTTGACTGTTAGATTGTGCATGAAGCTTAGAAGTAATGAACTTTGATGTGAAGCTAACACCATTGCCAATCGAAGAGGTTAAACTCATGTTAGGCAGTTTAAAGTCCATCGATCCAAAGTCAATCTCCAATGCATTTTCATCCTTAGCCCTGAAAGATTTGAACATTGGTAGTAGTCATATAAGTTGTTAAAAATTGTTTGAGAAACCGTAAGTACATCATCTTGCCTATATACCATGTTTCATCGACGATCATTTCCTTGAACTTCAAGTAATCTGTTGCAGTGATCCCATCAACGGATAGATCGTTAGAGTTTACTTTAACAAACTCCCAAAATCCGGGATTCGGTCTTATGGCAAATGCAACATAAGGAGGAACAACAGCTGCTTCCTGTGAGATCAAATTGAAGTCAAGTATTCAGTTTTTAGATAGCCTAGACATATATTTGTGCGTATATGAATGAATTTAAGAACCAACTTCCTATTGAGAACAACATAAGCTTTCATGAAAATGATAAAACTTGAAAATAAATATTTTATTTCTCTTTCTGTACTTTTTGTTTGATTGTGTCTTTTATCTTATAATTTAAAAAAAGTACATATTAATAGTATGCACATGTGCACTTACATAAAATGTTATCAATACCGTAGTTTTTAAAAAACAAATCTCAAACATATTCAAAATTCACATGCATTTTAGTGAGTTTATATAATATAAGAATTAATATGGTTCTCGTAGTTCTTAAAATATTATTTGTTTTGAAATAAACGTTTCTCCCATATATATATATATATACGTGTGTGTGTGGGGGGGGACCTGAGTTGTGCACAAGATGTAGCCGAGTAAGCCGTCCAAGAGCTGAGCCTTTTCGTCCTTGTCCTCAACAACAGTCTCCATTTCTTGCATCAAATGGTGGAGTTTCATCATCCGATTCCCTTTTTCAACGTATTTTTGAAAACATTTTTTCATATGATACCGGCTTTGCCTCAGGGCTTCTGGCATGGTATCGACTATTGATTCTGACCGTTTCATGATTGAACTCGAAGCATCTGCCATGATATGATAAAAATCGGCAAAGACTTTAGACGAGCAACCGTTTGATTTGTTTTGGTTATGATAGAGGAAGTTTGTGGGATTTATAGGCAAATGTGTGAGTTGATATTGAGAGATTGCTTTGCTTATGGTTTTGTCAAGCATTTGGAATGTTAAGAAGGTAGGGATTGTTTTCGAAAATGCAGGCTGAGGGCCAAAGGAATTTTGTTGCTGGGGACATGTTTGATTCTTAGATTCCTAAGGAGGACACAAGTTTTGTTGTTCAATCTTGTGTTTTTATATTTCTTTTTGGGGATGTGAGTTGTGAGATGAGGTATAAAGCGAGTTTTTGACTATGGTATATTATAACTATGGAATTATTATGAAGATTATAACATATTTTCTTTTTTAAATCTTCGTTTAAAGAATTATGTAATCCACTTTAACTTGTCCGTATTAGCTAATTTTTGGATATATAATATTAAAGCTAAAGTGTTGACATTATTTATCTTTGGGAATTATCATATGCTATCATGACCAGTTCATCAAGAAATAAGTTAACTTGATAAAAAGGTTTTGTTTGCAGGTGAGTTTAAGTATACTAAAATTATACAATAGATAAGCTTAGTTTTGTTAGCTAATTTTTGGATATAATATTTTTTTATTCAGTTTAAGAAAATGTTTAAATGAGTGGTCCATCAAGTATGTGCCTACGTGTAGTAAATGCATTTTGGATATCACTTACGACCTAACCAATTATTTTTCTAATTTGGTTTGCTAATACTTGAGCTATCACCTGGTAGATGCATCCGATCAAGTTTATTAGCCTATAATTGACATGATTAAGTAAGTTTGTCACCTTTGCTATTAATGTAATAAATGACTAGTTACGTCCTTTGGTACATAATGAACTCGATCATCCACGGTACGTCTGAAGTCCAGTTCAAACACTTCTCAAAAAGTTTTAAGAAATTGAAACTGAATCCATCTGGATCGAAAGTTTTGTCACTCCCACATCTTAACACCACATCTTCATTCCTACTAAGATGAAAGTGTAGCATAATGAGGTTGCTTTCAAGTCCATTAGATTCTTAAACATGATATTGATTAGTGTTGTCCATTGCTATTTGGTTCCCAAAAATTTTGTTCGAAATAGTTAAATGCTTCATTTGCCTCTTTGGCCCCCTTTTGCCATATGTCATTCATCGTAATACCACCTGTAATCCTCTTAATCTTGTTATTTTTGACAGTTCTATGAAAAAACTACATATTTGCATCTCCTCCAACTTCCCATTTCACTCGTCTTTTGTTTTGGACCCATCACTCATGTTGCTTCCGGCTTCATGAGATATTTCTTCCAGTTTATACGATACGTATTCTCTTATTCTGCCAAGATTCTTGATCCTGCCTTAAGTTCCATCATGTCTATTTATTTTTTAAGTCTTTTTCTAATGACATTTCTTTCTCCCTTTCTTGTGTATAAACTTGTTTAGGCGTTTTTCTTATTTTTTCCAACTATACATGCATCATATATTTACATACAATTAGGGGTGAACAAAAATCCGATAATTTATAGACCTGCTACCATGTAGGAGGAACAATGAAAGAGTTGTGTAAACAAGCAAGTGACTACCAACATAAGTTCATTGATGTGGAGTTCATATAGAAGCAATAAGAAAATATATATTCATCAATCAAGCCTCAAAAACAGATGTAGTAAACAACATAAACGACATATCACTAAATTGTAACAAAATCCCAATGTAAATCACCTACATTCATTGTGGTTTCAAGAAACAAACATAGTATGATGAAGAAATCAACAAAATATGATGAGGAAACTCACTTCCAAGTAAAAAAATAAGTGCTACGTTATGCTTGGGAACTACATTTCGATTGCAATCACATTGCTTCAAATATTAAATTGATCAATTGATGTTGAACTTCAATCGGTATGGTCTATTACAGGTGACCAGTTACCCGACGATGTAAAAAACCAATATCCGATTTTAACGGTACAGGTTTGGTCTTCATGAAGGATTTTTTATGAAATCTCGGGTTTCGATGAAGTAAATATCCTTTTTGTCTCGGGTCGATCAAACCCATTTGACCACCCCTTTATAAAATCATCAAATCCTAACATAAAAAGATTAGAAATTTAGTTGCATTTTTTATTTTTTATTACAAACTATTTGATATTTTATTTATTTAAATAACTTGTCTATTACATCGGATACTAGGCTAGTTTATAATATACAGATTAATGAATTGATGTTTTCTCCATGTAGTTTTGTCATATTTGTTATTTTCATCCACAAATATATATATTTTTTAACATTTATCTCCCTAAGGTTTTAAAAATTCTCTTTTTTATCCAAAAAAACTTAACCATGTTGATTTAAATTGCTAAACATGTAATTTGATAAAATTACACTTTAAACTACCAAATCAAATGCTTAAATTACATAACCATAATCAAGTGGAACTGTAGGAAAGATGACGACTAGAGGCAATGGTTTCTATTATATAACCTATTTGCAATGGGTTCCCAACCGCCAAAACAAACAAGGCATCCTCCTCCCTTCACCAATGAATCCGATAATATTATGATTAAGTCCTGATGAAAGGTTCTAAGATGAAAAGATGAAATGTCTGATAACAATAACACATGAATGGAATTTAATAACAGTATGTTAACATATATTAGGATTTAGTGTTTTATTTGTAAAGTTACATAACTACCTCTTTTAATGATAGAAAGTTTAACATTTTAAGTTAACGGAATTTATTTTTTTGGATGAAAATATCGATTTTTTAAAAATTTTGGGAGCAAATTGCAAAAAAAAATTAAGATGAAAATGACAAATCTAATCAAGAGTTTCATTCCTACGATATAAAATAAGAATGTAAATAAACCAAACCAGGGTGAGCTCGGGCTCTGCTCATTTATAAATTGAGCTATGCAGAGCTAGCTAGTTTATTTTAACGAGATTAAAATGTAAGCTCGAGCTCAGCTCATTAACAAACTGTGAAAACTACTACTTTGCCATGTAGTGGTTCAGCAATCAGCATTAGACCGTAAGAACCACTACTCAGACAAGAATAGTGTTTTGCTTTGATTAACTAAAAACCGTGAGAAACATTTTTCAGACATGTGGATTAAGGAGGTCTTAACCATAAAAAGAGTTCTTAAAACAAAGAATATTACTATACTTAAATTACCCCTACAACTTAGTCATCAAATAATCCACGTGGCAAAGTAGTGGTTCTCACGGTTTTTATAAAAAAATAAGTTTGTATTGGATTCTACTCCAATATAGATATTTGCCTTTGAATATCTAACGCTGATTACTGAATGGTTAAGACCTATTATCTGAATTGGTCAGACATTTGGCTTTGAATAGTTAAACGATATACCAGCTCTTAATCGTTCGTTCAGTTCGGTTCAGATCATGAACAACCTTACCTTTAGGCCTTAGGGCAACTCGTAACATCATTTTGTTACTCTGAGGTCATGGATTCAAGCGGTAACATTGAGCATATTGTAAAGTGATCTGACCCTTACGCAATACGAAAGATAAGTCAAGTATCGAATACACTCTTATTAATTTGAGCACATCTAACTAGAAGTACCTTACATAACAAGTAAATTGTTACATCACATTATTACCCTTACCAAGGTCGATAATGAATCCACCGACCTTGCCACATGTCACATAATCATTGGTCAACTCAAAAACTTTTTCCTTTTTTCTTAGACGTTGTTTGGCAATTTTTGAATGATAAGTGCTGAACCAATAAAAGGTTTAAATCATTAAGTGTTGAACCATTAAAAGGTCTGAATCACTAAGAGCTGGTATATCGCTTAATTATTCAAATGCAAATGTTTGACCAATTCAAATAAGAGATCTTAACCATTCAGCATTAGACATCTTAACCATTCAGCATTAATATAGTGATTAACCATTCTGACATTTGCTCGCAAAACAAACACTCTGAACCATTAAAGGCTAAACCATTCAGACATCTAAACTATTAAAAAGTTGATTCAGATACTATCAAACAGCCCCTTAGTTTTTTCCGAGTTTAGACTTTGTTAATAATTTTCTCTTTGGTATCAACCTCAAAGGTTGGAGTGGTTCAACCGTGCATTTTTTTCTTTTTTGGTTTTCTAACATTCCTTATATTATTTTCATTCAAATTATTTTTTTATTTTACTTTCTGATATTTATTTCATTTAAATTTCTTCCAAGTATTAGGCCGCACGAGTTCGCATACGCATCAGAATGTGCCACTAAACCTTGCTACTCCGTCGCAACACACAAGCCTTATATTAAAATTACTTTTTTAAAATAAGACTTTTCTATCATCTACATTTCAATGTAAATTTTCTTTAAAAACGAGTCAGGTCAAATATAATATGTTTTGATCATTTGACTGTATAATAGACATAAACTTAATTTAGAATGAGTTGAGTCGATGTAGTATGTATTTAATCACGTTGTATATGGGCCCGCAAACGAGCGGCGGGTAAAGACAGACTTCTACCTTGGAAGGTCAGTTGAAAGAGCTAGAACAACGGGAAAAGAGCTGGGAATTCGGCTAAGGGCCGCATATGATAGGTTATTCCAGAATCAATGTGAATATCGCCGTAGTTAAATGGTAAATATTATTAATGACCGTTACTTCTAATTTTCTGTAATTCTGTTCATAACTTATGTTTTAATAATTTAAAATGACTACTTTCGTTTAGTCTACACTACAAAAGAGATCTGTGATGATCATGTAATGGGTACCTGAACAGCTGAACGAAGACAGAATTCTTCGATTTTCGCCTGACTCGCTTCCACATCATTCACCAAGTCCGGCAGCTGTTACTCTGTCAATCCATCTTGTTTCATATCAGGTTATTACTTATCAAGAAAGATCATTAATAACCCTCATACAATATGAAATGCAATCATGTAGCATCATTTTATACTTTAGCCTCCACCAAATTGCCAATTTCCATTTATCTACCGACCTTATTGTCTTTCTGCGCAAAGCCACGGCATCACTAATTTCATCTTCCAGTAAACCGTTTACTTTCAGGAAGGTGCAACTCTCATCCGTTAACCCAAACAATTCATTCTTGATCTCCATTACTGACTTAAAGTCTTTACCGATAACAGATAACAATAACTTATCTTCCTCAATGGATGTTGACAGATTCTTCAAAACCAAGCTACATTTCTTTGATAACCATTCCATAACAATAATTTCATTTTCATTTGATATTATTGATCCAGAATAAGCAAGGTGTCGTATTGACTTCTGTAAGTGTGCTGGTGTCGCCCATAGTCGCATAACAGCAAGCAGGGCAAAGGATGGTTTTCCATTTTGATGAATGTATAGTGAATGTAATGGCCAGGAACATAGGGAATAAAGGTCAGAAGGTAAAGGAACATATGCTTTGTCATTTGGGTTTTCGTTTAAAACAAAACCATAATGTTCTAGAAGCTCTAAATTAGTGTATGTTCCATAGCTCAGTAAAACCTACAACAAGAGAAACAAAATTATATAAGTTTCACTAATTTATGCTTCAAAGTTTAGCAAGAACGATAAGCAATACCTGGTCTCCTTTTTTGTAGTTTGTTCTAGCATAGAAGCAGTATGCAGAAGATTCTTCTTCAAATACACCATCTGTCAACCTAAGTGTCTTTGCAGCCGTGTCAGCAGCTGCTGAATCTTCAGAGAGAACTTGCTCATCCTCAGGTGCAGCATAATTGAAAAAATCACCCACCGGACAAAAACAACCAGCAGAATCCCATGGAATATGCATCGTGCGGGAAGATATCTTCACATAACAAAACCACAATTTAATTTTATAACATCTCGAACAATTTCAACATGATAATAAAGTGAAGTGTAAAAGGTAGATTACAATAAAAGATAAAGATCTCCAAACAACCAATGAAAGTTTATCAATTTCATTATACACTTACAGATGCAGACGCCCAGATCCACGCCTTGAAGCTCATGTAATGTGGTTTGAACATAAGTTCTTCCATAATGGCAGTAGCACTTATCCACTCCACTTTTGTTTTCTCCAATGCCCTCTCTGCAGCCCAAATAGCATCATCCACCTGCAAGTCACTTAAAACACTTCAGACTAACATATTGCATCAAAAAGGCGACTCTTTATATATTCATAGATAAACATTAAACAAGTATATTCGCACCTGCAAAGCTTGCGTTTCAAACTGATCAAAACTTGCCAATATATCATAATTGGAAGGGAACTGCGTCAAATACGCATACCACCAAGAACGTTTTCCTTTAGAAACTTCATTCAGCAATGCGACAGTCAATATCTGCACTACAAAATGTTTCATAATCATTCTCATCCATTATTTCCTACAATTAAACGTGATCAATCAAGCCCAAAGGAAAGTAATAATCATCAGGAAGATATTAGAAATGTGCTTATGGATTGCAGTTGCTATTCAGCCTAGACATTATGTTGATAATATTTGAAAGTAACAGTGTTGTCATTTTGAACTCAACATACAATTACAATACAATAACCACACCTGAGTAGAAGACAGAGAGAATTTGGAGACAGCAATGGAGAGCCTGTGATCATTCACCAT
>BJCO01000540.1:0-29905 GCA_018326465.1 Flaveria floridana | reverse complement strand
GTCGATGTTGGTGAGCCACGGCTGTTGTGGTGAGCCCTGTGGTTTGTTGGTGGTCTCCGAGCTGTCGGTGACGGTGGCGGTGACACTGACGGTGGCTGTACCAGACTACCAGTGACATGGAGTGTGTGTTGGTATGTGTTTTGTAGGTGGTGGTGGCGGTGGCGGTGACGCCGGCGGTTGCGGTGGTGGCACCGGCGGTGCCATAGAGAAAGAAAGAGAGGAGGATTGAAATTTGGAAATGAGAGGTTGGAGGTGATTTTATTTATTTAACCGGATTTCAAAAATTTTATTGAATTTGATTAAGTATAAAATTTCAAATCCACTAATTTTAAAGAAAGGTAGAATGGTGGGTTCATGTTGTTGTTGAACAACTAAGATGATGATTATCGGTATTATAAACAAAGTAAGATTTGATGCCTTTTTTATTTTGAAAAAAAAAAATAACTTTTTAAAATAATAATTAAAAATTTAAAATGTTCTGATTAGATATTTAAGTTTAAAAAATATTTTAATTAAGTTATTTAGTTTCTATATTTTATTAAAATTATAAATTTTACTTTTTATTGTTTTAGTTAGTTTTTTTTTCTGACGTGAAGTGATGACGTTTCAACCTATTAACTTCTTCGTGTTTTATAGTTTTTAACCATAATATTTTTACATATTTTCAACATATTTATTACGTTTAACTGTCGTGTTACAACGTGCGATTATTATTTTAATATTTTACGTTTCATGTCCGCGGTTTAACATCTTTACGTCTACTTCCATTCGATTTATTTTTTGTTTTTATTTTAATACGAGATTTTCTGGTGTTGGTGGTCGTTAACTGTGATGCGACATTGATTCTACTTGTCATTGTTTTACGCCCCCGCGTAACGCGAGGGCTCAATACTAGTATATTATAAAACTTATATGTCGGTGTGAACAGTAGTTTTAATATTTTTTATTTAATTATTTCACTTCTAATTAAGTAACATTGAATCCAATTGCAACATTAAAAGCAAAGATAGTTCACATGGTAGCTTTCCTAATTTATATCCATATGATTTGCGGTTCGAGACTCTACATGGCTTATATCTTTTCTTTCTTGTAGATTCTTTTAGTGGTGGGATCTTTCATTATTTTAATATCAATGATCAATTAACATATTTAGATTATTTTATTTAAAATTTCATGTTTCTTACCTTTTATTTCTTTAAAATTCTTGAATTTTGTTAGATTTTATTACTTCGATATTGATAATTAAATTTTAGACATGATATTGTATAAAATTTACGAGTATACCATTTGATGCGTTTATGTTTATCTATATATCGATGTAAATTTCAAACCAAATAAAGTCGGGAATCCCATTATAGTATTAATAGTTTAACTTTAGAATATTTAACTTTTTTAGTAACTTTTAAAATATGATTTGTATAAATATTCTGAAAACAACGTTTTGAAACACTTATGTTTATCTACGTTTTGGTGTAAGTTTCATTCAAAGTGATAATTTACAGGTCATCAAAACACGAACATACAAATCGTTAAAACTACTATAAGGTTTCGTTTCTTATACGATTATTTTGTTTTCCTCTTGCAAACTTTAACATATGATATAATATAAAATTCCTGATTTTCATTACAATGTGTTTATTTTTATCAACGTTATGACGTGTTTTTTTTTGTGGGTGTATATAATGTACAAATCGTGAAAATTAAGCATTAAAAATCTTAGCACCCCGCTGCAACGTGCGAGTTATGTTACAAAAGAACCCCGCGGAAACGCCCCGCGGGGTTTAAATTCTAGTTATTTTCCAAATACAGCAACAATTGAGAAATCAAAATCAAAATCAAAATCTCTGGAACTATTCACTGCTCTTCCTACTCGTTCTCTCCACATATGTGATGATCTGACGAAGTCTTCAAATCGCTTTCGATTATTTCATCACTAACATCGTACGGATCGAAGCCCAGAGATCCTGAATGGCAAGTCTCCAACTCACGATTTCTACACTCTTGTTAACTCATATTCTTCCTTTATTCATGATTCTTGATGTTCACATAGAAAAACCCCTTTAATTAGTAGCTAGTAATTGTAGTGTATTTTGGTTAAGATGTAGCACTTGATGATTGCAAACTTATTCAAGAACTGAGTTGTTTGGAAACCCTAGTAATTGTTGTAGTTGCATCTTACTTAGTGCTGTTAAATTAAGCGTCTTTTTGTGCCAATTGCAAAATGTTTCCTGATTCAGTTGAGATTGTGATTTCAAAGAACTATAAGTTCATGATAATTCCAACCTTTCCTTTTGTGTAATTTTTTGTTTAGCAGCAGTGTTCGAAAGCTAATATAACGTTTGAGAAGTTGGACCTCCTTTTGTTCTGTATACCGCCTTATTTTTCTAAAACAGAGCTGAATTTTGTTTTTTTATATCAAAGATTAGCTTTTGATATGCAAGATTCATATGGTCTATGTTCCAATGTAATTGCAATGAACTACTTGTAGCAAATGTGGTTAAGTCCAAAGATTTATGTGTATTAGCTTTTGATATGCAAGATTCATATGGTCTATGTTCCAATGTAATTGCAATGAACTACTTGTAGCAAATGTGGTTAAGTCCAAAGATTTATGTGTATTAGCTTTTGATATGCAAGATTCATATGGTCTATGTTCCAATGTAATTGCAATGAACTACTTGTAGCAAATGTGGTTAAGTCCAAAGATTTATGTGTATTAGCTTTTGATATGCAAGATTCATATGGTCTATGTTCCAATGTAATTGCAATGAACTACTTGTAGCAAATGTGGTTAAGTCCAAAGATTTATGTGTATTAGCTTTTGATATGCAAGATTCATATGGTCTATGTTCCAATGTAATTGCAATGAACTACTTGTAGCAAATGTGGTAAAGTCCAAAGATTTATGTGTATTTTTCTCAAAAACAATACTTAGAGTTCAAAGTATTCTGGAAGACTGTCGAGAACAACCTGTTTGGCATGCAAAGTCAAGTGGTGACGTTTGTATTGGGAAATTGATTGACTTGCAGGTTCTGGTGCTCATGGATTAATACTTGTCATGATTGAGGGTTTTTTGGTATCTAGTTTTCTTGTTGTCCTCTATGTCATTCTCTATCTTAGTGAATATTCTTAGGTTTGCTTTGGGTGAGTGAAATTTGACGGTTTTCTGTCAAACAACAATATAGACCGTGCTAAATTATCTATTTGTTCATTTCAGTTTTAGAAAATTATTTATAAACATCCTTCCTTCCACAAGCTTCTCCTATTTATTGAACATAACTCAAATAAAAGAGATTTGGTAATTAATATCGTAATAAACTGAATATAGTTCTTAGGTTATGTAAACATATTAGCATTGAATTATGATACTATTTTATTGATTTCATTGTTCCCTTGATATGCTCTTAAGTATCACTTGATATATGTGGTGACCATGTGACTTTTGAATTAATGCAGTTTGAGGCTGATCATGGCAAAAGTTATAGAGAAGTTCTTTATAGCATCCATGCTGATGTGGGCAGTTCCTGTTGCAATTTTAATTGCCTTCAACAACAATTTATTTCCTGGTAAGCTTGATCTGAATTTCTCAATATTCTTTTGTATAGGTATTGAATTCTTGCTTTATTTGGATTCTCTTTGTCTAGACGGCTGAGATAGTTTTCTTATTAAATGCCTTTGTTTGGTTTTCTTTTTCTTAAAAATTTGAAACTAATTACCTAGCCTATAGAGGTGGAAAAATGGACGGGTTGAATAATGGATTATAACAGGTAATGTTAGATGCATTGGTTCAAACGGGCGGGCCAGGCCAGGCAATCCGCTGGAGCTCTAAATACTTTTTGCTCACATTCTTTTGGCTTTTATGAATACTTACTTTGCGAGGTCTTATGCATTTTAATAATCATCATGACATTTGACCCATTTGACGTGTTTTAGTTTTAGTTGGAATATTTTGGCTTAGCAAACCCTTTCAGATGAAACATAACCCAACATGACCCACTTATTATTAAATGGGTCTAATTTGCCAACTGTGGTGTGTAGGTTTATGTGTTGCATTAGACACAAGTGTGACACTTGTTCTTGAGAATAGTTCACTTGATTTTGAAATCAAACATGTTTCTTAAAATAACAACAACAACATACACAGTATATCCCACTAGAAACTGTTAGGGATCCGGGTGTAGATCGACACAAACACAATCAAACTACGAGAGAAAATAATCAAAAAGATGAACACGCGAGATTTAACGTGGTTCGGTCGATGTGACCTACGTCCACGGGCTACAACCAGGATAATACTTTTATTGCTTTCTGCCTCACTCGTGAGGAATTACAAGTACAATACACAATATAAATAGACAAAATTAGGGTTTACAACTTAATCCCCAAGAAAACCTTAATGGGCTAAATTAAATAGAAACAGGCCAGGTATTTAATTTAACTAATCTGCCACTGAGTTGTCTTTTAACCCGAGCCCAAATCAAGACTCCATAAACCCGACAATCTCCCACTTGGAGGCTTGATCATCTTCAAATTGTCTTCCGATGTGAACACTTGTACCTCTTGTAATCTTCCTCGTCTTCCTGGTTGCAGCGGCCTTCTCATCAGTTAACCTGAAGGCCCTTTGAAGCTCCCTCGAGCTTCAACATATCAGTAACGACTATATCTGCCCCTGACCTGTTCTCCGTCCCTACCGGCTCCCACTAAAACAAACTGCCAGACCCTGGAATACCCTGAGAACAAACACTCTCCATATTTAGCAAGTAATCCTTTGGAGAGATTTTATCAGATGAAATATTAGTTCTTTCAACCCACTGTTGTCTACTCCTACTGCCACAAAATCCTTTAACTGGTTTTCCTGAACTCTTTCATGCATATTCACTTTTAATCTTTCCTGTGACTCTAGGTTTCTTACTTGCAAAGCAAACCTTCTTCTGCCTACGAGATTCTGTGAATTGAATTTTAGTCTTTTGCTGAACTAGAACATCACTTCCTTCAGATGGTAAACTGACCATATACAATGAATCCATTTTCTTTCCACGAGCAATGACAAGATTCCCTTTAACAACTTTCCACTGCTTATTCCCGAACTTAACCTCATGTCCCTGCTCATCCAACTGATCGACAGGATTCAACTGTTTCTTCAAATCAGGAATCACCGTGACATCTTTCAAAGTCCATAAACCAGTTGAAGTAACTAAATCCATGTCACCCATGCCTGTAACATCAAGAACATCATTGTTCGCCAGTCTTACCTTACCAAAATCACCTTCTTTTAGATTCTTCAATGCTTCGATGCTGTGGGTAGCATGAAACGAAGCTCCAGAATCCATAACCCATGAATCCACACTACTCTCCACGCTACAGATTAAAGCATCATCATCTGAGTAGTCTGCTGCAGTGTTGACTTCTTTTGATCATTCGGACACTGAATCCTGAAGTGTCCCACCTGTTTACAGTTCCAACATGTCACATCATTTCGAGCCCTAGACTGGCTCCTTTTCCTGGTCTTGCTCCCACTACCTCTGTTATTCTTTCTTCCTCTGCCAACATTCAGTAATTCACTTGATGTTTCACCAGAATTTCTTCGTCTGGTGTCTTCGCCCATAACAATATCCCGGACCCCATTTAAAATGAACGTGCTGGTGGAACTAGTAATCGCTG
Source organism: Flaveria floridana (assembly GCA_018326465.1). Lineage (NCBI taxonomy): Eukaryota > Viridiplantae > Streptophyta > Magnoliopsida > Asterales > Asteraceae > Flaveria > Flaveria floridana. Next base: position 24,244 of record BJCO01000540.1, on the reverse strand, counting down.
TAACAGTACCAGGCTAGCTATCAGGCAATGATGATAACAGTAGTAGAGTAGTGGAGCCTGAACCTCATCCTCGAATTTGATGCCAACTGACCCAAGTCTTGACAAAATCGAGTTCAAGTTGTTGATGTGCATTAAAATTGAACTTCCCACTTTCATCTTTGTATTAACCAGCTCTCGAATCAAGAAAACTTTATTTGCTGCCGAAGGCTTCTCATACATATTAGCTAACGTATCCATGATACCTTTTGCTGTAGTTTCCTTCAGAATGTTGAACGCAACATCCTTTGTCAGCGACAACCTAATAACTGCCTTGGCCTTTTTATCCAAAGTTTCCCATTCAGTTGGTTTCATATTTTTTGGTTTCTCACCCAAAACAACATCCAAGTCTTTCTGAACAAGCAAATCCTCCATTTGCATTTTCCACCAACCAAAGTCGTTTCCATTAAACTTCTCAATCTGAAGTTTTCCGCTCTCAGCCATTATCTCAAACTACAATCTGTTTACTAATCAAGTCAAGACTAAAAATAGTGCCAAACACAACTGTGGCCGGCTGCCTAAACTTAAGTGTTGTTCTATTGAACACTATCCTTTTTTCCTCAGTCTCAAAAAATAGTAAACAAACGAGTTCAACAATATGCTTGAGATTTCACGACTTTGGATCTTGGTAACTATTTAAAAAAAATACTTGGATAAACAATAATACCCAACAATCACAACAAAATAATATCCGGCTAAACTGCCTGACAACCGCTCCTGCACCAAACAAACTGTTGTTCCTTTATGATCGAATTCCGATGGTTCACTATCGCAAGGTTACAAAAGACACCAACCTGCTGTCCTTATTCTATTCTTTGTTTGGTGAAACAATAATATAAATAAAAGCAAGCTAGCTTCCTGCCTTTTTTTCTTTTCTTTGTTGTAATGGATGAAACAAGCACCCAAGACAAAAAAGTCTTCTGCTTCTTTTATTTTCTCCGAAGAAGGTTTGTTGACATTTGATCTTTTATTGGGAAGTGCAAACCCCCCCAAAAAAAGGCTACTGCTCTCTTTTTTTTATGTTTTGCCCTTTAAGAACACAAGGAAAGAAAACAAACAAGGTTTGACCTTTTTTTTGTGTGTGATGTAAACGTGGGCAAGGTAGGGTGATAAATATGAAACCGCATCAACTAGGGACGGCGACAGACTACCGGCAGCTAACCCTAAATTGTGTTTTCCTCTCGCGTTGTGTTTCTCCTATGTGTAACGAGCCGTAGCTCTGATACCACTTGTTAGGGATCCGGGTGTAGATCGACACACAAACACAATCAAACTACGAGAGAAAATAATAAAAAAGATGAACACGCGAGATTTAACGTGGTTCGGTCGATGTGACCTACATCCACGGGCTGCAACCAGGATAATACTTTTATTGCTTTCTGCCTCACTCGTGAGGAATTACAAGTACAATACACAATATAAATATACAAAATTAGGGTTTACAACTTAATCCCCAAGAAAACCTTAATGGGTAAATTAAATAGAAACGGGCCAGGTATTTAATTTAATTAATCTGTCACTGAGTTGTCTTTTAACCCGAGCCCAAATCAAGACTCCATAAACCCAATAGAAACAGGGTCTGGGAGGGGTTGGACGGTGGCAAATCTTACCTTTATCTTTTAGGATAGAGAGACCGCTTCCAATGAGACCCCCGGCTCGAAAATAATAAAAAAAACACAAGATTACAGGCACATTTCGGATATTTCAAATAATAGTTTAGCAAAACACAAGGACATATAAACCCACAGAAACATCTCCGGAAATGAACAAAAGGCAGACAAATTTTTAAAATAAAAAGCGCACATTCAATAACAGCACTCCTAATTACTCTGCTCTTATCATGAATTCTTAGCTACTTATGTTTCGGTATGTTACTCAAATATCAGATGTGGATGTTATGAGTAACTAGTTCTTGTTTGTTTTGAGGTTACAAAAAAACCTATATGATACTTAAATATCAGATGTGGATTTATGTTTGGGACGGAATGAGCAAGTATCTATATTCATGTTTAGAAGTCGCACATTGTAACAGTAACTTGATTCTAACTTCTGCTTGATACAGAAGTTTCCAAGTTTAATTCATCCCAAGCTATTATTTCTTCCGACCTGAACATTTTCCATATTCGTCGATTTGTGACATTGCAAAAGAATTGGAACCTCTCCTTTCACATTTGCAAACTAGAGGTCATATTTTCCATGCATGATATACTTTTTGAACCGTGTTCTTGGCTCTTCATCGCAAACTAAATCATTTTATTCAAATGCCTATAACAACACTACACTTTGCAAAAATGAGCTATTTTTGACGAATTATGGGGATATAAGCACGAAAACGACCGTCTTGGTTGGCTAGCTCTTTTTGTCTGAAATTGCTCATTTGTGCGGAGTATAGTGTATCTTTGCATATTTAACAGGAGTGAGTTCAAATGTGAAGAAATCAAACTACAATGTCTGGAAGCTCATTAACTTAAATGTCCACTATGTTTAATAACCAAGCTATTAGATTTTTGTAATGTTATTTTGTTCTTGACTAAGTGAAAGGTGGCTTTGACATATAAGACTAATGCTTAATCATAAAGTCATGGCAGAAAAACTGCAACGAGGAAGGACATTTACAAATTGCTCACAACAACTTTGAAATATATTTGGTTTATGATTTTACAGTAAAATGGCAAACATGGTGGTCAACTTACAACAGAAAGACTAGTATAACAGTTGAAAATGTCAAGTCACTTTTGATTGTTGACCCATTAACTGACTTTTGGCATTCTCGGACAGGTTCTGCTGATATGTCCCCGTATTCCTTGACACTTTTTAGCGGGTTTCTAGCTGTCATTTCTGTTAACATTGTAATTGCATTCTACATATATTTGGCGATGAAAGAGCCTTCAGAGAAACACGAGCCTGATCCTAAGTTTGTCTCAGAAGCCGAGGCTAGCGTCAAACACTTGGTAAACGAAAGTCCATCCACCCATAAAAAGGATGAGTAAGAATTTTTGTTCAGATTTTGTAAATTTTTATTTCATGTCATGAATCTTTTAAGGGATTCGTTTCTTGTTAACTGTTATTTGCTTTCATTTTAAGCCCATCTCAACAGGTTTGGTGTTTACAGACTTAATGACTTGCTTGAAAATGTTATAAGAGATTTGGTCTTAATTCTTTGTTCTATCATTTATATTTTGCGGGTTCTGCATATGATCTGTAAGTATTATTATGGATGATGAGCATTGTCTCTTTGGTGAAGTGACGAAAGCTGGAGTTAGGAGTCAAGTTACTTTCCAGAAACCTGGATAATTCATTTATTCGAAAAAAATTAATGGTAGTGTACTAATAAAAGACATACAGTGTTCGAGATTATTAATAGGTTTAAGCTGGATTAGGAGTCGAGTCAATTGCATGTTAATACAGTATAAATGTTAACTTTATCTATCATGTTCAAGGAATATGTAACCTAAGGGGACATTCTAGTGGTAAACTGATATTTTTTTCAAGTAAATAGTTGTGAGTTAAATCTTACAGTGCAAGTGATTTTATGAGTGGAGCGGGAATAAAAGTAGAGTATTTATGTTTACCTGTCAATAAAATATAACTAATAGGGTTTTGTTATGTAAAATATGACAAATCATTTTGAAAGTCGACATCTTTTGAAAACAAAAACCAAAATAAAGAGCACTTCAACGTTATTTTGTGACGAATTGAGTAACAAAAAAATAAATGTTACTTTTGACCCATTTTAACCGTCTCTAGTAGTATAGTGTTAAAAGAAAAAAGTTTAGTTTTGGGTTGTTTTAATAAATTAGATTAGGGCGTACCTGGTGCTGCAAAGAGCTCCCGCGTTTTCGCAGGGTCCAGGGAGGGTCCGTCCCATTTAAGGGAAGATGTACGCGGTCTTTCCCCCACATTTTGTGGGGAGGCCGTTTCCACGGATCGAACCTGAGACCTTCGGTCCCTTAGGAACAGCTTTTACCGCTGCGCCAAGGCCCGCCCTCTTTAATAAATTAGATTAATTAATATAAAATGATTTAGTGTGTTGAACAAATATAAAGTTAGATAAATTATCCAAAAATGCTTGTTATTAAATTAGATTAACTAAAAGATCTTCAGTGTGTCAAAATTGGTGGTCTTTGCACACAATTCATGTTAGCCCCTAATTGCAAACCTAAATAATTAAAGGAAATGATCTCTTTTTACAATGAAAAATATTGGCCATATATTTTAGCTCACTATCATCCTCCACTGTAGTCTAACATATACTACCTTTTAGAGGATTTACTTTAAGCCGTAGGATTCGACGTAGGTATTTAGCATTTATTTCACTCCATTCTCAGCTGAGAATTACATCATCTGCATATAAAAAGTGGGTTAAAAATGGGACCATTATTAAGCAAAGCAATACCTTGGTACAATTCAACCATCGGAGCCTTGGTGATAGACACCGACAAAGCCTACATTGCATTAATGAAAAGATAGTGTGAGAACGGATCACCCTACCGAAGGCCTTTAAAAACCTGCGACTCCTTAGTTGAACTCTCATTTATAAGAACTGAAGATCTACCAGCCAATAGGAGATCAACAACCCAATTACGCAGAGGCAAAAGAGTGGCAGGCTTCATTTTTATCTTCATGGGATCAGTGACCCAAGCACCATCAATTATCAAACCATTAACTCTGTTATTTAATTTGTTGCTCTTAACGATACGATGGAAAAATTAGTAATTTTCATCTCCCTCTAACGCCCATTGAAACCATGATTTTTGTTGAATACCAAGAAACCTCTGTCTTTCCAGTTCTGCAAGTTTCTTTTTTTACTTTCCAACCTAAGATCAATATCCTGGTCATGACTCATTAAGGGGCCCTAGTGCAACAGCATATTCTAAATCCATAACTTTGCTTCAAAAGGCAATCCTTGTTACCATATTAATTTTTTCTTTACCTCAATTAACCAGGATTTAATTCCTAGCTTAATGTGCCTTAGTTTTTTCCTTACCACAGCCTCAACATAATCCATGAGTAGAAAATTCTGAAGGGAGTAGTAGCAAAATTAACACTATCTGATCTAAGTATAATAGGGGAGTGATCAGACCATTCTCTCAAGAGGGCCATCAAGGCTACATTAGGCCACTCATCCATAAACCCCTTGCATACAAGAACGCCATCAATCTTGCTTACAGGCGGATCAATATCATCCATAAACCCCTTGCATACTGCCGGATCAATTTCAGATTGCGGAAGAAATTCAAACAGAATCATATCTTTGGATGCGAACCAGAGGTAAAATTGGAAATTTAGATTGGGCTCTTTGGCGTAGTTTCACGTTGTAATTTTCCATTTCACTTGTAATTCTAGCTCCTTGCTAGTTTTTAATTTTATTGATTGGCTAATTCAAAAAAAAAAAAAGCTACTAGTTCATCTTCTACCCTACCACCTGACTTGACCATGATCTAAGTCTAGTAATACCCTCTAGTAAATTGTATACAAATCAACTTGTTAAAAGTAACTTTGAAAAATTACTTTTCAAAAGTTACTCTTATTAACTTATCAAAAGTAATTTATTAACCCTTTAAAATTAACTTTTTGAATTTTTTTCCAAACATACTTATTAGCTTATTAACTTTTCAAAAGTTAATATGTTAAAAGTTAATCAAAAAGTTGGTTTGTTAAACATGATCAAAAATATAGTAGATGACAGCTCAGTTTCCTACCTTCTTCCCAAGTCTTCATCTTCCTTCGTGACTTTCTTTCTTACTTCCTTCAAGTTTCTATTATCTTCACCTTGCTTATAGTCTCCTAGTCTTCCTAAAAACCCCTCCCTTTAAAATTTTAAAATATTTCATTTGTTTCTTTTATATTTGTTATTTACAATACCATCTTTTAATATGTTCATTTACATCTGGTCCCCGTAACTATTCTTATCTGCAAATTTTGAGAGATTTATAATAATCTGTAGAATTTGACCCTATATCAGATACCTCGTCAACATCTTCATTCCCTAAATTTTTAAGGGAAAACTTAATGTTTCCTCAAATTTAGGGTCACCAGGTTTTTAGAAAATATGAAATGAACTTAGAGGATTATGATTTTTAGGTAAATTATAGGTATGAGAATAAGAGAACCTAATGTGAATGCTCTAAAAAGAAAGAATTACATACATCCTCTTACAAACTTGATTAATTTCACATATATCACCCAAAATAAAACTTACATATATCCTATTCTGTAGTGATATTTACATGATGATTCTATACCATTTGAAGTCACCGATCTACGCTACTCATCCGTCCCCCTAGAAAGAGATATTTATTGTTCGATCTATAGAACAGTTTTGGTTCAGTGTTAAAACCACCTTAATATTTAAAAATCTGGATAGTTTGTTTCCTTATGAAATTGAAAGGCCAATGTTGGGTGTGAAACTCTTTGGGGGTGACATTATCTGGAATGCGGGTTTTATTAGTAGTTTGGTTGTAAAAAGGGCTTCTCGTGTTATGGAAGAAAGGATTTGTCTCCCGAGGTTGCGGGGCTCTCAAAATGAGCTTCTTTTGCTCCATTCATGTATGGGAGTCGGAAAGTTGTTGTTCAATCTCAAAACATGCCAACATATATTTGCAAGGGATGTTGTTTTTTGTTTTTAATAAAGGCTTTGAGAAGTGATCGAGGATATCGAAGTTTATGGTTCTTTTCTTATAGATTTTTAGTGGAGGCTCGCATCACTTCCAACTCAGTTTGGAGGTTTAGATTTGTGTTCGGCTAAAGATGTATCTACATATACTTTTGTGGCCTTGAGGGCACAATCTTGAAGTTTGCATGACCACATTCTTCGGGGTTGTGGTATTGATGGCTTTCACTCTGATTATGGGTGTGCGATGGATCACCTGCATATGTCACTTCATAATTTCGATCTTAAAGGGTTCTCTAATAAGGACACAACCCCCTAAGCCACAACATGCTTTGGCGAATACGTTATTTAATGGGATCATGCAGAATTTAGGAGTGAAATTTGATCTACCATCTCGTCTAAAAGCTGTGTTTGACTATATACAGGCTTAGGATTTCCTAAAGGTCATCCCCAATGAAGGACTAGACCAATATATGTCGGCTTTGGAGTACCGGGCTATTCTTAAGTACCGGATAATGATTCATTTGTTTCGGGCTGATGAGCCATGTCTAGTTTGCCGAAGGCTTGTTTGGATCCTTTTGGCAAACACACACTCCATTGCAAGAAGTTGTCTGCTTGGATCCTTTTGGCAAACACACACTCCATTGCAAGAAGCTGTCTGGGCTTGATTTTAGGCATGATTTGGTTAGGGATGTTCTAAGTAACATTCATAAATGGTCTAAGAATTTCTTCTAGAAAAATGCTCTGTGAATTTTCTGACGGATCCGACTGAAGGAATGTCTACTCTACGACTAGCTGGTATTCTTGTATTTGGATGGTAGGAGGAAAACATATTTGTATGGATCTTATAGGAGTGCCTCCTCTTGTTGTGCTCAGGAACAATTGTCTTGTTGCGGGGCCAAGCTACGTTGGAGACAGAATCAAGCAAAGATACTAAAATGAATAAGCTTGTTTAAAGAATCAACACGTGTTTATATCTTTTGCTTTTGATACGTTTAGTTTTTTAGCCCCACAAGCTGTGGACCTTCTTAAAAGATTTCAACGGGTCGTGCACAATAATTTATTAACCTCTTCAAAGGTTTTCTAAAAGGATTGGTTTTGCTATCCAAAAGATGGTCGCCGCTTGTTGCCCGTTTAAATGTCACCTTATTGTAATTGTTTATTTCATGATTATGATAAACAATCTTATAATTGTTTTTTATTTTATTTAAACACACTTCGTGTAGCCTCATGCATCTGTGAAATTTATTGCCATGATTGTTGACCATAGTATTTGCTTTTGGTTTTCGGTGTGGTTAGTTTATTTGAGTTTATTTTTCACCCGCTGATTTGAATATGTTGCTGTAGTCATAATTGTTAATCTTTATAAATTTGTTTGAATATATTGTAGTGATTCTTCACTGATTTTAGTTCTTAACATGGTTATTTGATTTTACTTTTTAGTTTTAAGTGCGGTTAGGTTTTGAAGCTTTTTTTTTAAGGGGGAGTATGACAAGCAATAAAGAAGGTATACATAGCCTAACCGATTAATATTACCAAACAATTCCTGTAGAATAGCCTAACCGATAAATATTACCAAGCAATTCCTGCGTAACAACCATAAGAAAACTATATAAATAGGACCTCATGCAAAATACAATACTTGTACAAAAATTGAATAAAAAATCACTTACCTAATACAAAAAATACTTTCCACATTTTTTTGTGGATAAAGTAAGAAATCTTATTGGTGCTTAACTTTGAGATTCAGCAAACCAAGTCACTACATATGTTGAGCTTTGAGAATTGACTTTGACGGTCGTGACACTTCGTCTTAGCTGCGAGCCAGCCGCTTGACCCACTGACTCTGGTTGGTGGACCATGAAATCTGATTCCCCATCATGGCACACCATCTCAAATTGAAAAGGGCTACAGCAAGATCCTCCTTAGAGTCTTTGAAGAGGTCCAACGCTCTTAATTCGGCTTCTGAATCTTCTGCATAAATGAGGTCCTTGAAAACTGTTTTGTTATATTCATCTTCTTCAGATAAGATATGTATGCTCATAACTTGGAGTGCTTCCATTGCCGTGCTGTAAAAACCTTGATTCACGTATGCAGTGAAAACATGACCACATGTTGTAGCATCAGGTCGAACCCCCTCTTTGTGCATACGGTCCATGACATATTCAATTATGTCTATTCTACCCTGTATAAATATTTTAGAAATAAGACCAGTTTTGTTGTATTTTTCTGCAATTAGACAGGTGATAACTACTAAACATGACAAAAAGAAATTATAGCAGCCATCATGACAAGTAATATATATGGAATCTTGAAAATGTGAAAATAAATAATCTTGACTAAGAAATTTCAAAGAAAATGTGGCAATTCTCAGTCAAATGAGAGGGAAGTAGGTTAAAGATAACCCCTCTTTCCCCTTAAATTGTATTATTAACCTCAGATAATTTTATGAAATTGTCCACTAGTGCTTCAATAACCGGATACTTTAGACCAAAATCAACAGTAACCGGTAACAGTGGCAACAGCAAGTTTGCAGGGTGACTGGTTTACCTGTTTTGTCAATCTATTAGATTAAAGAACCAAAATAGCAAACACCATGACGTAATTGGAGGTATTATTCTACAAAATCTAGAGAAAGATGACTAAAGGTACCTTCCAAGACGCTACGTCGATAATTGTGTTGAACAACAATGCATCAAGTTGGATTCCTTCTGAGCAGGCTTGGTTTAGAAGAGTCAATGCTTCATCAAAATCTTCCAATGCCAACACAAGCTGACACCCATCGATTATAATTAAAATGAACAAAAAATGTAATCTTGTGTAAATCAAAAAATAGGAAAAACTGAATGCACCAAACAACAATATGCATAACACAAAGAAATGAAGAACGATGCGCCATGTCGGAAGAGCCTTCATTCATCCAAATGACACAGATTAGAAGCTCAAAATGGAATAGAGCATTGTTTAGTATTTGGTTTTGCCCTTTAATGTGATTCCGTAAAAACGATTATCAAACTATTTTCAGATAATAAGCTGTTAATAGAAAGTCCTAGCGTTTTAATGAATGCATTAAACAAATTGTAAAATCATGGAAACTAAGAGTACGCTTGTGAAACAGATATATAGGTACCAACAATCTAAAAGATTTAAATATAATCTTGAGGAGAAAATATAATGTAATATATCAGGAACTAGTCTTGAATATTTTTAGATTTATTTATGATTAGAACTCTAAGAAATATTTTCACTTTTTCAAAATTGGAACTCCAGGGGCAAGGTTAGAGAAATTAGCACACACGCAGACAAAGGTACACACCCCCAGTGCCCATGCACACACACACGCACATATAGGAACAGGATATAAAAGAGGATTTTGGGAAACAAAGGGTAGGAAGAAAGAAAATTTAGCTCATTCTTGCCCCTCCATGTGGTCACTTATGCTCCATGAATCTCGCTTTTCCCCGTCTTGCCACATGTCACATCCAGGTTCCTCCATACCCTTTTTACCAAACTTCCTTTTTAGCACATCCTCACCCTATACAGATGTGTGTGTGTGTGCACACAACCCCAATATATAAATGCAATTCTAGCATGCAGTATATTGCAATACCTTTATAAGAGCCGTATAAGTTTGGGTTTGTGGGGGATATCCATCACGAATCATCTTGGCGATCAAACCCTGGGCAGATTTGAATGACCCACTAATGCTGCAGCAGTCAATCATGATATTACATGTCACATCATTTGGGCGATAGCCATGTGACATTAAACTTTTAAAAACATTTATTGCCATCTGGGCCTGGATCACAACACAATAAGTTCTCATTACTAAAACAAATGGTGTATATATACACACGTATATATATGGGGTTGGTACTTTGGGTTCAACACTCCATTTTTGTTAGAATGGCGAGAGCAAACCTTCACAAAATTATGAACATACATAACATGTTTATACATTCAAAACGGTTTCTTTTTTAGTTTTTTTCTTTGCAATCCATGAGTTCTCACAAGCAAAAGGTGTTTTGAAAGTTGGTATAGTAAAAAAGAATTCATGAAACCTCCGCGGCTTGTTCTTTTTTTTTTCTGTGAAGATTTCATTAAACAAGGTTCGAACACGAATTTTACAACTTGATATTTGCGACAAAACTACAGATTGCAAATTTAAAAAACATGTTCTTGAAGTCCAAACGGGACATTCTCACCTTAAGAAGGGTTCTCACAAAAATAGAGTGCTTTCACATGATCCTAAGTCTGTGTGTATACCTCCTTAGCCTCAATAAGCGAATGCAATGCTATGTTGTATATTGGAGTTCCAGGAGTAAACTGGTTTTCTGCAAGACGCAGGTAGTGCAAGAGGCCACTTATCATCCCCTCTGATCCAAGTGCCCTCAGCTGTAAATTAACAAAAAGGAGCAAGTTTTAGGATCCAAAACATAATTTTTCATGATTACATACAAGTCGTTACAGCCCGTGTGTATTCTCTTTTTACATTCTAATCAAATAATCAATATGCAGCTCATCTTCCAACGTCATCATTACAGAAATTGATGTTATCAATCACAATAGTTCCTTATTTTCCCCGCTCAAAGGTTACCTTTAGACATTTGACAGATGGTAAACATATTTACCTAAAGCCATGGGTTTAGTGAATTGTTGTGATCTCCACTACAGTGAGTGTTTCTTTCTTATTTTGTTTATAATAACTGTGATGCATATTCAGTAACTGTGAGAACCTAAGACCCAACCTTTTCAAAATGTAAAATTTCCAATTCCCACAAACACTTCATCTAAATGACAAGATAATTTTGGATCATTGGATGGATAGCTAATATGGTTTTAACAAGTCGTTGTCCTGTAGACCTTTTCCCTTCTTTTAATGTTTTATTAGATCTTCTTTTTGACTTGTATAGCTGTTCTCTCGCAGTAGGAATAAGCCAGCGCGTATATTGCTAGTCTTACCAGATAAGACCCACAACAAAATGAAGGGTGTTTGACTGTGGGTTTAAACTTGTGTACAATAATCAGTTTTGAGTGTTTGGATAGTAGTGATGATGATTATTGTCTGATTATTTAGCATTAACATAGATTTGGGGAAGAAGCTAAGCAATTGCAAGAAAAATGATTATTGAAATAAATGTAAAATATGTAACCTATCAATCCCTAACTTTTATCAACTCATTATCTATCAATCCCTAACTTTTATCAACTCATTATCTTTTATTCTGATTCTGATTCTTCAAATTGTAATAATCAATTATAAAGACACATCCAAGCACATGCAGAAAGGGGAACAGGACAAGTTGAAGAAATAAGGTGCCAAAAAAGAGGGGCTTACCAAGTTCCTTAGTGACGCATAACTGTGTTGAATGCCATTTCTCATCATATCATCCTCTATAGCATTTATCCTTTTAGCAGCCTCTGCTTGTGACAAAATATTTCCATATTCATAGGGAGCATTCACGTTGCCGAACAATGAAAATAGCAACTCGTATGTTTTGATATTCGGAGCCACTTTCAAATGTTTCATTTTACCAAATACACGAACCCCACGCTCAGGTTGATCCTGCAATATTAAACAAATGCAATGGTCATGAAAAGGATAGCATTATATGCAGGATCACAACTAACAATGATTCCAACAAAGGAAACAGGAGAATAGAAACTCAACTTTTAGAAGGGATTTATCATTTGCTAGAAAAAAAAGTTATTAAGTATACATCAGCTATTCAGCTATCAAGATTGAAGAAACAAGTATGTTAAAGTGTGATGAACAAATAACACAACTGGCCGATTCATGTTGGAACTACAACTTTTTATCTATCAGCAGGTATCGTGACAGCAACCAGACCTGGAAAGGTCCCAATAGATGCAAATTCTATCATTCTTGGCTCCAATTTTGAACTTCCCCCTAGTTTCAAGGAATCAATCTTTCCATTTTATTTTGTTTTTAATGCAAATCAGGTGGAATCGGTGATTTCCGTTAATCATACACTTTTGGGTAGGAATTTCGTATTTTTGGGCATATTTTTTATTTTTTTTGAACTTGCCAAACTTAACAATGGGCTATATAAACAAGCCGTAGTATATGCCTTAAGAGACAGTTTTCTGAGTGGAGAAGCTTCATCTAGACACTTTACAAAAGCTTGAGAAAGAATTATCTGAGGCAAGAGAAAAGAAATAACTCATCACAGACTAATAAAGTAAATGTGAAGGAAACATCTCATTTTGTTAATAGTGGAGTGGAAACCAATTGGAAGCTAGCAGCAGAGGAAACAGCTCTAATGGTGATTCAAGGGGTTTCCAAAATGGCGATGCTGAAAATGTCACTTCTCAGGTATACATTCTGGTGTTTTATACAATCATACTAAATATTTAACTTGCAAGTTATATTCAATTCTTTGACTTTAAGTTGAGGTAAATTATGTAAAGTCTATTTGCTGGTTTATTCACATCAAAATTACGCTTGTTCTCGCCTAAGGGGCGTTTGGATCATACTCAAGCCGGGGGTCTCGCTAGAAGCAGAATCTCTATCCTCTAGAATAAAGGTAAGGCTTGTGATAGAATCCAGCAAGTATACACACGAAAAAGGAATCGGGCCAAAGTAGATGAGATGGGCCATGCGTTGGGCCGAAATGGGTCTGGGTCTGGATCAGAACTGAAGGTTGTTTTCGGTGATCGGGTGGACCCAATGGGGCAACACAGCAGCGAATTAGTGGAATGGTGGGGAGTTATGCACGACCCCATTTTCAGGAGCAGTTAGCAAATGATCTTCTTCAAGTAGCAGGCTTTGTTTTTCAATTGTTTTTTTGTTCTGGTTATTTTGTTCAATTTGATTTGTAATCACTGGAGACTTAGCCCCTCTCGAATCGGGCCAGCTTTATCTATTCAGTATTGTTTGTTTGCCTGCTTAATTGTTCGGATCTTATCATTGGTTCCGTTGCCGGGAAACGATGGTTCAAACACGACACAACTCGGGCAAGGGAAATCCACCGGATCCGATTGCTACACAATTAGCAGCCATAGCCGAATCCATGGAATCCTTGAAAGCCGATGTCGCGAATCTTAAATCCGAATCAAAATTCAAAGAAAAGTCGGGTGGAGGGGGACGATATGAGGAGGGCGATTCCTCCTGGAGTAATAATCGGCATCAGCGACCTCATAACAAGATAGACTTCCCTTCATATAGCGATGGTGATCCTCGGGGGTGGATCCTCAAAGCTGAAAAATACTTTCGCTATTATAACATACCGGAGGAGGATCGAGTTGATGTGGCCTCCATGCATCTAGAGGGAGACGCACTGGATTTATACTCCTGGTTATCTAGCGATCAACACATTGAGTTTTGGGAGGATTTAGTCAGCATTTTACAAAAGAATTTCGGACCCGCTGAGTTTCGGAATCCCGACGAGCACTTATGCGACATTAAACAAACAGGTTCCGTTCAAGAATACCGTCAAGAGTTCGCAAAGCGATCATCTAGAGTCTCCAATTGGCCCGACCACTGCCTTCTTGGGGTCTTCTTGAGCGGTCTTAAAGAGGAACTTAAAGTTGATGTTCGACTCCATAAACCAAGGACTGTTTATAAAGCAGTCAGCCTGGCTTTGGAGTATGAAGCAAAGGGGAGTTCAAACCGTTCCAATAAGGTGTCAACCGGGTCTTCTCAACCCAAAACCACCCAGTTCGACAGTAAACCCACAAATCCCGCCACAACCCAATCCAAATCCACTAGTCGTATTTCGGATAGCGAGAAACAAGCGAGATTTCTTCGGGGCGAGTGTTTCCGTTGTGGAGACAAATATGGGCCAGGACACCGTTGTAAAACGGGTACGTTTAAGGTGTTGGAGGCAGATGAGGAAATTGAGGAACAACCCATGAATGAAACCCTAGACCACGAGAGCACGCCGGAGGATACCGCCGAGATAAGTCTGCATGCAATCCTGGGAAAATCACATCCGACTACCATGAAACTTCACGGTACGCTTGACTCCACAGAAGTACTTATTTTGGTAGATGGGGGTTCCACTCATAATTTTATATCTGATGTTTTGGTTGATGAGTTGAAACTAGTCACTCGATTAGTTCCACCTTTCGGGGTCCAAATTGGGAACGGAGATATAATCCGATGTGGGAGGGTGTGCAAGGAATCAAGGATGTTACGGTGCAGGTGGATAATCTCAAGATTACCCAAGATTTTCACCCATTTTCACTGGGCGGGGCTGATCTAGTGTTGGGAATTCAGTGACCGGCAACTTTAAACACTGTCCAAGCCAATTGGCGGGAGTTATTTATGGTGTTCACAATTGACGGAGTGAAGTACAAACTACAAGGAGTTCCTTCCGGCCCACAAAAGTCTTCTAGTTTTCAGCATCTAGCTATCAATCCAACCGATGCCCCTCACATTCCTCATCAATTACAACCTATTGTGAACCGTTACTCTACTGTATTTGATGAGCCACAGGACCTACCACCCACTCGTTTCCAAACCCATTCAATCCCACTTTTACCCAATGCTACCCCACCTAATATCCGACCCTACCGTTACCCACATTCCCAAAAAACAGAGATTGAAACTCAAGTTCACCAACTACTAACAACAGGTTTTATCCAGCCAAGTACAAGTCCTTTTTCAAGACCTGTTCTTTTAGTAAAAAAGGACAATACGTGGAGGATGTGTGTGGATTATCGGGCCCTTAATAAGATCACTGTGGCTGATAAATACCCCATTCCCAACATCGATGAGCTATTAGATGAACTCTACGGGGCTGCGGTATTTTCAACACTAGATCTATGCTCCGGTTATTATCAGATCCGAGTTACCAAAGAAGACGTCCCCAAAACAGCCTTTCGAACCCATTCCGGGCACTATGAATTCAAGGTCATGCCGTTCGGTCTTACGAACGCACCTTCGACTGTCCAAGCGGTTATGAATGACTTGTTTCGCCCTTTTTTACATCGTTTTATCTTGGTTTTCTTTGACGATATCCTCATATACAGCACATGTATGAATCAGCATATACAACACTTGAAACAGGCACTTAAGTTGTTACACGAGCATCGTTTCTTTGCTAAATTATCAAAGTGCTGTTTTGGACAATCTAAAGTGGTAGTTTTGGGACATGTGGTAACAACTGAAGGCGAACATGTTGAACAGGAAAAGGTAGCAGCGGTTCAATCTTGGCCTCCCCCAACCAATGTCAAACAAGTGAGGATTTTTGGGGTTAACCGGATACTATCGTCGGTTTGTGAAAAATTATGGGTTGATTGCACGACCACTAACTGCCCTCACCAAGAAGGATGGATTCAGGTGGTCCAATGAAGCGCTTGCAGCCTTCCTTGCACTAAAACAGGCTCTTATATCTGCTCCCATTCTACGGTTACCGGATTTTTCGAAAACATTTGTGGTGGAATGCGTATGCATCATCTGAGGGGGTTGGGGCCATTCTTTCTCAGGAGGAACACCCGGTGGCTTATTTTAGTAAGGGTTTTTCCCCTTCTAATAGATTCAAATCTGCATACGATCGGGAGTTGTTAGCGCTAGTATTGGCTGTCCAAAAATGGAACCACTACCTATTGGGTCGTCATTTTATGATTCGCACCGATCATTACACCCTCAAGTTTTTGCTCGAACAACGAATCACAACGACGGAGCAGCAGAGATTATTGTTGAAACTCATGCCTTACGACTTCTCCATTTTTCATAAACCGGGGAAAGAAAACAAAGGTGCAGATGCCCTCTCTCGTATGCCTCATTCTGGTGAGCTGTTGACTTTGACCATACCTTATTGTGTTGATGTGGAGGAGGTTCGTCGGGGTTTACAGACAGATAGTCACACGAGTGGAATTATTCGGCAATGGAACTCGGATCCTTCCTCATTTCCAGATTTCACTTTGCTGGACCAACTTCTGTTTTATAAGCGACGATTAGTCATTCCCGATGTATCTCACATAAAACTCAAGTTAATGCATGAAGCCCATGACTTTAATGGGTGGTCACGGGGGATTTTTGAAAACCATCAAGCGGCTATCTACTCAATATTATTGGCCACGTATGAAACAAGAGGTTCGCATTTATGTGCAGCAATGTGTCACTTGTCAACAACAGAAGTACCAAACTCTTTCACCAGCCGGATTGCTACACCCACTTCCCATACCGGAACGTATTTGAGAGGATATCTCCATGGATTTTATCGTGGGACTACCGGTGTCTAACCGTCTCGATACCACCCTAGTCGTAGTCGACCAGTTAAGCAAGTACGCCCATTTTATCGGTTTATCCCACCCATTTACAGCGAAATCTGTCGCCTTGGTATTCTGCAAAGAAATTGTGCGTCTTCACGGTTTCCCCCGCTCCATTGTTTCTGATCGAGACGTCATCTTTCTTAGCAATTTTTGGCAGTAGTTGTTCCGATTAAGTCAAACCAAGCTGCATTTAATCACCAGCTACCACCCGCAAACCGATGGTCAAACGGAGGTGCTCAACCGATGCCTTGAAGCTTATCTGCGTTGCTTGGCCCACGAGCAACCTGTCAAATGGAGTTCCTACCTGGCTTGGGCTGAATTTTCCTATAATACCGGGTATCATACTTCCACAGGTACTACCCCCTTTTCAGTAGTTTATGGTCGCGATCCACCTCTGCTTTTACCTTACACCATGGGGGATACGAAAAATGTCGATCTCGAGCAACAACTAATTACTCGAGATGATATGATTAAACTCCTCCGCCTCAATCTTAGTAAGGCTCAGGATCGTATGCGTGCTCAAGCCAATAGTAAACGTCGAGAACTCTCCTTTCAGGTCGATGATTATGTATATCTGAAGATTCAACCTTATCGACAGCGTAGTTTGGCTAAACGCCGATATGAAAAGCTTTCTCCTCGGTTTTTTGGTCCTTATCGCATTAAACGTGTGATCGGACCTGTAGCTTATGAGTTGGAGTTGCCCCCAGATGCCAAAATTCACCCGTTGTTTCACGTTTCCATGCTTAAACCTGCTCGAGGGTCCTTCTACTCCACCGGCTCCACTTCCTCTTACTAAGGACTGGGAAGTTGACCTTACTCCATCTACGGTGGTCTCTCACCGATGGGCCGAAGAGGCAGGTCAACCAGTTTTGAAGCTGTTAATTTCTTGGTGCGGACGACCGGCTGAGGAAGCGACTTGGGAACAATATGATTTGATTGCGGAGCAATTTCCTACGTTCCGCCTTGAGGACAAGGCGTTTTACCGCGGGGGAAGTAATGATAGAATCCAGCAAGTATACACATGAAAAAGGAATCGGGCCAAAGTAGATGAGATGGGCCATGCGTTGGGCCGAAATGGTTCAGGGTCTGGATCAGAATTTAAGGTTGTTTTCGGTGATTGGGTGGACCCAATGGGGCAACACAGCAGCGAATTAGTGGAATGGTGGGGAGTTATGCACGACCCCATTTTCAGGAGCAGTTAGCAAATGATTTTCTTCACGTAGCAGGCTTTGTTTTTCAATTTTTTTTTTGTTCTGGTTATTTTGTTCAATTTGATTTGTAATCACTGGAGACTTAGCCCCTCTCGAATCGGGCCAGCTTTATCTATTCAGTATTGTTTGTTTGCCTGCTTAATTGTTCGGATCTTATCAGCTTGCCTACATCTTACCCCCCCGCCCCCAGACCCTGTACTAGCCTTGCTATGGATGAGATATACTGGATATGGTTATAGTTATATGCCTTAAGAGATATTCCAAAATATATCACAATTCTCTCTAAGGCATGTGTTTATCAATTGTTTGCTAGAACATATCTAGCATGCATCCAAATTCCAACCTGCATGAACATCCAACTTCAGCAAATATAAGGTGCGTGCTATCTGCTCAAATGCATTTAAACACCATTCGTTTGGTTGAAACTGATAGACAATAATTATCAGCTAATACTTGCATACTAACCAGAGTGTCACATGCTTCAAGCAGCCTATTATAAGGATGAACATTTTGAGATTGGGCCATCTGATCCAAGAATGACTCGGCCAAGTCCAATTCTAAGCTTTTACTGCAACCTACTGATATTGCTCCAAAAGTTGAATCATGTGGCTTCAAATTCCTTTGTTGCATCAACTTTAGCTGCATAAAAAGCCAATAATGAAAAACGCCAAAAAGAACTGTTAACCCAAAAGGAGAAAGTGGTTAATTTCAGACAGTTATAGTACCTAATAAAAGTAAAAGTAGTTCATACCACTTCTATGCCATCATGGAAGCCTCTCTCTCGAACAAGCACTCTAATAAGCCCATCATATGCACCACGTGATGGTTTGATGCCAAGATTTTGCATCTAAATTAAATAAGAATAAAATAAAATCAGAAACTAGAGGATAGATGACATGACAAGTTGGCAGCTTTCACAAGGGAAATACAGTTTAACGTAATTGCTTAATAAAAAAGGGGGTGTTTCAAGGTGTGTTTTGAAAGTGAACATGAAAAACCGAAAATCATAATCATATAATCAGTTGTAATGAAATTTCAGTAGAAATAGATGTTTGGATGTGTTACTGCTGTTGGAAGATTTAAAAATAATCAGATAACAGAAGTTTCGATGTTTGGCAGATTTTGATTTTTTATGAAGTTAATTAATACTATTTCCAGTTCTGACATTTTCATGAGAAGTATAGATGGCTTGTAAAATGGAATGGGTATATAAATAACTTTTATTTTACCCTTACTCATTTGTTGCAGCTGTTATGAAAATGAATAGCCAAACTGACTGTTTGACCCTTGAATGTCTAATTTTCGAACCAACTACAAGAGATGATATACTACCTGAGAGAATAACTGTTCTGCCAGCTCATGCTTTTCAGATGGCACACATGCACGAATAACATCAGTAAAGGACAACCTCAATATCTTTGTTACAGGAATACTTTTCAGATTTCCTAACATCGTTCCAACAGTTTTGACTTCATTCAAATTAAAGTTCACAGCTTCTTGATAGCCTGTCTTATTTTCCTGTGTACCCATTTTCTTCTCATTTTTATACATGGAAGGAACTGGAGTTATATCTATGTTTATACACCTGTTCCATTCCAAATTACTGTAGAAAGGTATTGGTACATCCAATGTTGGAATGAACATTTTTTCTTCAGCTCTTATTTTAACAGTAGATCCCCTATGGAAAACTAAAGCCACCAAATGCTGTAAAGCTTCATATGCGGTGGTTAAATCACCCAATTTTGTAAAGGACCAGATGAATTTTCTTAGAGAAATAGGGTTGAAACTATAATATCGGGCATACTCACTCCAGATTTGATGGACTGCTGACAGATTTTTCTGCAAAACTGCAAGCTGAAAGAGCAAATTTAAAATACACTCACTGGATAACACCAGAATCTATAGCTTATTCAGCAAATAAATGATATACTCATATACCAATTATTTGCTCTCATAGAAATACAGACTTACATGATGAAAGAAAAAAAAAGGTGAAGACGAATTTAGTACGAAAAACCAAACTTCATTTTGAAACACAACCTTCTACTGTGTTGTATTATGTGCCAAAATATTAGTTACAAATCACTACCAAAATTAAGCAAAGGCTATCAATTTCATAGCTTCTTAAGATAGAAGACCTTGAAATTAGAAGTTGTTTGTTAAATTTTCATAGGTATATGTTGTAACCAGGGGTATCATTGGATCATTAGAGTTTCTGTGACATGTGAAGTTTAAAAAACCTGAGATGTTTAACTGATATGTTCCTTTTACCTGTCTTTTTGGAGTTTGGATAACTAAACCCAATATCCAACTTCAGCCCTTCATTCTCAACACACCTCATTAGATATTACACTACAGATATCAACGTTCAACATAAAAGATATGATTTTACATGTGTCATTTAACTACCTTCTACCTTAATGAATACAAAGATATAGAACCCAAAAAAGAGAATATAAATGCAATTTCCCAATTGATTGGTAGCACTCTACATACCTTGAGAAGCTCAGTATATGTTATCTCATCCTTCCCCAACATATCATGCTCCATTAGGTCTAAACATTTACTAGCATGAGTTAAACTTGCCATTTTAGCTGAAACCCTTAGAAGGGTGTTATATTTACGTAGAGTAGGATAAAGATCTGTTGTTTCCCCACAATTAGTCATCAAGTTGAATGCCTACACAAAGAACAAAACGCAGAGTTATACCACTGTGTCTCTAATTATCGAGCTCCTTGAATTAGGAAATACAACACGTGCTGAAAGTTTACAAAAAAATAAAAGTTATACTTAATTCACACAAAAAAGCAACTATTTAGCCTTAAACGGTAGTACTTTGATTGTATTTCAACGATTGCAAGTCATGACACAAAGATGGAATAACATCAAGAAATTAAGGAGAAATTTGGAGCTGAAACAGGTCCACATATGGCTCAACCATAAAAAGTCTTCTTCAGGCTGTAAAACATCAAATAAAGACAGAGATTGGAGAATCTATACTGCAAATATCACAAGCTTGACACCGTATGCGGTATATACCGTAAAAGTACAGCACAGCTGTGTACTTTTACAATGGAGTCGGGAACTTTGTGAGCGCGAATTTTTGACCTGGCTTTGAGGACATTAGAGGGGTAATAGAAGGGAAAATCCAGCTAATTTCTGTCTTTCTGGGTTATGTTTCGCCAACACCCGTTTCTCTCCCAATCAAGAACAGACCCATGATACTATTAGGATAGACTACGTTAGGATTCAAGCGGCGCAGCGGAACCAACACACGAGCACAAACGCACAAAACGATTATCACGTAGAATAGAAAATAAACGACACAAGGATTTAACGTGGTTCGGTCGTTGTGACCTACGTCGACGGCCTGCAACTAGGGTTTTCTTTATTTGCTCAGTACACAAGATTACAATACATGGCATGGATATATATACAGAAACTAATTAGGGTTAACAACTTAATTAACAAGAAAACTAAACATGGGCCCAAGCCCAAAGCCTTCACAAACCCAACAATCTCCCACTTGAAGACTTTACAATAAATTCTAGACCACCATTCAAGTACAAAGCAACCCAGTCGTCTAGTAACTTCAGTAATCTTTAAACAAGTCTTCCAAGCTTCCCGAAGAACAAGCTTAGACTCCATCACATCCCCTAGTTGCAGCGACCCCTCGTCATCAAGTACCAGAAGGGCCAGTTGAAGCTCCCCCGAGCTCCAACTCAGTCGTGGCTAGTCCCGCCAACGACTTATCCTCCATCTTAACCGATTTGGACTTTCCACCGGATTCAAAGATACACAGAGTATCACCATCACTCTCCAAATTCAGCAAACAATCACCAGAAGAGAATTTTTCAGTCGTAGTCTTTAAAACCCATCGATTCTTTGTAACCGTACCCGGAACACGTCCTGTGCTCCCACTATCACTGAATCCCCTGAATGGTTTAAACTTTCGAACTCGTTCACCTAACATCCATGCTCCAGACTTCGCGTTTGCAAAATGAACTTTCTTAGCACCAGATTTAGCGAACCAAATTTTGTCGTGCTTAACCGGGATGGTCATACATCCCTCAGCAGTTACCTCAACCATATATATAATGACCCACGCTTCATACCACGAGCAATAACCAAATTACCATTGATAACCCTCCATTTACCACTACCAAACCTCACTTCTAGTCCTTGTTCATCCAACTGACCAACTAAAATCAGTTTCTTTTTCAGCCCCGGAATCACCCCGACATTCTTTAGGTTCCATATAGTACCTAGTGAAGTAACCAGATCAATATCACTCATGTCCGTTACCTCGAGTATCTTGTCATTGGCTACTCGTATCTTTCCAAAATCACCATGTTTCATATTCACCATCGTTTCTCCGTTGTCCATGGCGTGAAACGAAGCTCCTGAATCCATGACCCAAGAGTCCACACTGTTTTCCACACCGAGTATCAATGCATCATCATCAGAAACATCCCCGCAATAGTGTTCAATTCTTTCTTATTTGGACACTGACTCTTAACGTGCCCCACCTCATTGCAGCTCCAACACTTCACATTCTTCCTAGGTTTAGATGAACTCCTTCCCTAACTCCCACTGTTCTTGTTATCACCCCGACCCCAGCCAAGATTTAGTAGTTCACTATTATATGATTCACCCAAGTTCCTTCTTCTGACTTCTTCACCCATAATTAGATCTCAAATACCATTAAGAGTGAAACCCTTAGTCCCCACAGAACTTGAAATTGCAGTCACAAATCACAATTCCAGACCAACTATCAGGCAAAGACGACAACAACAGTAGAGCCTGAACTTCATCATCAAACTTAATTCCAACAGATACAAGTATTGTTAAGATTAAATTTAGATTGTTAATGTGAGCAATCACTGAACTTCCTTCTTTCATCCTTGTGTTCACCAGCTCCCGAATCAAAAACACCTTATTCGTCATAGCCGGTTTCTCATACATATTTGACAAAGCAGGCATTATACCACGAGCTGTGGTTTCCTTAATGACGTTAAAAGCAACATTTTTCGTCAAACCCAATGTAATAACCGCACGAGCCTTCTTGTCCTTTGATTCCCAGTCAGTTTGTTTTATTTCCTCAGATTTTTATTCTAGTACCATATCCAAGTCCTTTTGACATAACAATGTTTTTATTTCAGAACCGTTAAATGTTTTGATCACAACCTTCCCATCTTCAGCCATCTCAAACAGCAAACAAGAAGCAAATCGAAACAATGAACAGACACAGCAATGGCACGGGCCTGAACTTGACGACTGTTCTACTGAACACTGTTAATTGACCGATTTACTCCTACAAAAAACCTTTGCAGACAAATCTAAACCCGGATATACTTTTCTTTCACAAAACACGGTTCCCAAACAGTTGATAATAATCCGTCAAAAAAATAGAAACTTGAAAACACAAAACCCTAACCTTTACCTGACGAATCCAAGAGTTGTTGACCAAACCCTAATCGACGGCTCAAAAGGTTTCAACCTGGTACTCAATCTTTTGATCTTCTAAAGAACAAACCTTATGTGAATCGTCTTTCGTGCAATCCCGCGTGTTCAACGAGCCTAAGCTCTAATACCACTTGTTGGGATTCAAGCGGCGCAGCGGAACCAACACACAAGCACAAACGCACAAAACTATTATCACGCAGAATAGAAAATAAACGACACAATAATTTAAAGAGGTTCGGTCGGTGTGACCTACGCCCACGGGCTGCAACTAGGGTTTTCTTTATTTGCTCAGTACACAAGATTACAATACATGGCATGGATATATATAGAGACTAATTAGGGTTAAAAACTTAATTAACAAGAAAACTAAACATGGGCCCAAGCCCAAAGCCTTCACAAACCCAACAGAGTAGGTATCAACGTGTAGCATTAATATATATATATATATATATATAGGATCAGGATCATTACAGAACCATTTTTTTATTTTCAGAACCAAAAGAACCATTGACTTACATAAATGTAAATTATAAACCATTGGTTTACATAGATGTAAGTTAAACCTGGTGATTTTTAGTTATTTTTTTATAGTTTATTGTTCATGTTTGATATACACATATGTAAAACAGGTCAAGTATTACCAGACTTGATATACATTTATGTAAATCAATGGTTC
>BJCO01000539.1:0-12026 GCA_018326465.1 Flaveria floridana | reverse complement strand
GTGGTCCGGTGGTTGATTCCGCCATTGTTGAGCTTAAGTTGATGCGAAATTGAACGGTGGTTGAGTCTAATAGCCATTGAGCTCCATGAAAATGGTTCGATCTAGATGTTGGTGCAGAGAGGGTGATTGTATGATCTGTTGGATTAGCCTATATGTATATGGCCCATTGAGCCTACTTATAGTTATTTCGATATTAAGATAGAGGTGCACCATTTGAGTTATGGGTTCGAACCGGTTTCGGTTGAAATCATTCGGTTAGGTCGAGAAATAGTCAAAATTTGTTACCGTTGTTGATCAAGATGTCACCGATGAAGACCTGATACCGATGAGGCCAATATGAGATGGAGTATGGAACAAGTGTGTTTTCCAAGTTGTTGATTGTTAGGTATCAAATAGTAGAAGGACTAGTTTGTAATAGTCAAATAGTATAGGGTGTTTTTGGGTTAGTTGTTATTGTGGTTGTTGTACTTAAACAAATGAAATGAATCAAATGAGTATCGATGATTTGAGTTGAACTCCTCATTCTCCAAGTGTTCTTCTTCTTCTTCTCTTTATCGATCTTAATGTTCTTGATTACCAATTGTGTTCGTAACAATGGTATCAGAGCATTCGTTCCTTTGACTGTGGGTGAGGACGGCAACAACATCAACGATTCAAGAATTAGGGCAACAAAGATCCATTCACTATAAAGAACAAGAACGACGACAACAATTGCGTTCAATCAATCGGTTGAGGAAAACAATCAAGAAGTCTACGATTCAAGTCAGATTCAACACAACATCTACAGCAACAATAATGGTTGGAATCGATTCATAGAAGTAACAACCAATCAAGAAACTACCATGGATAAGATGATGTCGATTAGACAAGAAGGTACTGTCTATGACTATTGCTGTGAATTTGAAAATTTGTTTCATCATGGCAAAATTGATGAATATTATGCAATATATCTCTTCATGGATGGTCTTGAACTAAAAATCAGGGATGTTTTTATAAAGTGGCATCAATATAGTCTTCACAATTTGAAAGATGCCATTTCTTTAGCCTTGAAATTAGATGCAAATAAGTTGAAGGATTCGTTTTCTCCTTACGATCCAAATTCTTCTTTATACGAGTGCCACAAGGTGTTTGATGTAATGTCTGAGAATGATAATGATGAAACAAGTGAAGAAAGGGATGATGTTGTAGAATCAAATGAGGGTGATGTAGGTGTTGATGAACTGATCGCAGGATTTAGCAATAAAGATAATATTGTAGAATCAAATGAGGGTGATTTAGGTGTTAATGATCAGGAAATAAGGAATAAGTGGGTTTCCTTATTTTTGTATAATGAGACAGCCATGGGTCAAGTAGAACTAGAGTTGAAATCAAATAGAATTAATGAAAAGATGCAGCTCACTTGGCTGTTAGATTTTGAGATAAAATTTGATGAACAACCTTGGGAAATTTCATGTGTGGTAGAAGATGAATTAAAGGTATTTGAAGTGGATGAAAGGGGATCTATTTGGCATAAATGGAAATCCAAACAGTTGTTTTCATGGTTTATGATAGATTGGTTACAATATAAGTCTGAATTGATAAGAGGTGAAACTTTTGAGTGGAAACCAGGTTGGCCACATTATGCTATGTCAAGCAAATGCAAAGTCCAAATATTTGAGTTGGTTGAAAAATGCAAGACATATGGAGGGGCAATGCGCATTGGGACACTTCTGCAGGATGGTTTTGGTGATACTAATAAGGGTTCCCTTACAGAACCCCTAGAGGAAGAAATAGACCAGTGTAGGAAATTAGCCAATCTTGGTATGAAAACATCTGAATTGCAACAAGGGATGGCATCATTTGAAGAGAAACATAGACGCTATTTTGATATTCAAAGGAGAACCGGTGACTTGCCTGTGCAGAAGGGGGGTGAAGAGGTAGATTTTAGAGGTGTACTCTACTGGAATGGCTCTGTTCTCATGTCTGTTTCTTTGGATCAACTCAAGGCACTGGAACACTTCGATAGATCTTTGGCTGCAAAACTTATGCTTGGTATGCCATTTAAGGATCTTGCAACTGTAGACTCTATCTTATTGAAAGAGCTTCTGCCAGCAGATGATAAAGATGCTCGTCTAGCTCTTAAAAGGCTGATTGACGTGAGTATGGGAGTTATAACTCCTCTATCAGAACAGTTGACAAAACTTGACTTTAAAGTGGATGAGGTGGACTTTGGTTCTAAAGTTTACTCCTTGCTTGAAGCTAGTTACAATATTCTAGCCTATAGAAGTAATGATCTATCCTTTGGTAACAAGGATATGGTTCATGTTCAGCTCAAAAATACAGGTGGATTTCATTTGCAGTATTGTTTGTTACAAGAGGTGAACACTAGAATCTTTTATAACAGTCTTGTATCCTGCCCAAAGATGACAAAAATGATTCATTTGCTTGTAAGAGAAAGTTGGGAAAAAGTAGCAGTAGCTGTGATCATCAACCAATTTTTTTTTGGCATTAAACATGTTTATGTTGCCACACATGTTGAAGGAGCAAGTGGGTCACCCTTGGCTGGTACAAATGTGGTTAGCGGTGATAGTGGTGTCGGACAAGCACATGCTTACGAAACAAAACAAAATAGTGCAAGAAAGATTGGTTTAATACTCACTAACTATCATTTACATTTGATACCCTTATCTCCGGTGGGTCTAAGGAGGCTTAAAGAAGCAATAAAGATGATATTGAAGTCTGGGTTTAGCAATTTGGAGGTGGATGTTAATGATGCTGTTCACTGTGCTTTATCAAAAATAGGCCAAATTTTATTCTCACAATTTGGTTTTGATACTTTTGATTAGCAATTTTTTTCTTCCATTTTTTTTTTGATTTTTGGGGACAAAAATCTTTTGAGGGGGGAGTAATGTTAGGTATCAAATAGTAGAAGGACTAGTTTGTAATAGTCAAATAGTATAGGGTGTTTTTGGGTTAGTTATTATTGTGGTTGTTGTATTTAAACAAATGAAATGAATCAAACGAGTATCGATGATTTGAGTTGAACTCCTCCTTCTCCGAGTGTTCTTCTTCTTCTCTTTATCGATCTTAATGTTCTTGATTACCAATTGTGTTCGTAACAGATGGGCACTGACATCGACGGTGGGAAACAGTCGCCCAGTTCCGCCTCTCTACATTGTCACGAACAACAATAAACCACAACAGCCTCGCCACCATAACAAATCGGCGGAGTGGCTGATATCGCTGCGGTCCATCTCTTCGGCGAACGCCTCTACCATAAACAATAAAGGCAGGGTGACTAGAAAACCCCAAAGAAATTGATGTCACATAGGCTAATTGGAGAGACAGACATGTGAATGGCCATATCGCCATGGAGAATGTCGAGAATGACCCATAACCTCTTTCTCTTTCAAAGTAAAAAGGGCAACAACACGTCAAAAGCAAAGCGACACACAAACGGCTTATCGAAGATATAGTCAACGACACCACTGGAAACCGTCGAATGCAATGGCCACCACCATCGCCACCGTCACAACCTCTCTTTCTCGAGACATAAAGGGGATCCGTTCTATAGAGACAAGAAGAGGAAGCGAAAACAACTACTAAAAAGGAGACTCACTTAACCACATGTTTTTGAGGTTTCACAAAAGTCTATACCATATATAACTCACTATTGGGAGTGTAAATGAGCCAAGCCGGCTCGCAAGCTACTCGTGATCGGCTCGAAAAAAGCTCGAATTGAGCCGAGATTGAACGAGCTCGAGCCCGAGCTCACATCATGGCTCATTTACTAAACAAAAAGCTCGGCTGGTAAACGAGTTTTTATATAATTTTTTATTAATCAAGCTCGAGCCGGCTCGCAAGCCTAAACAAACTTTTTGTTTTATATAATTTTTTATTTACATATTATATATATGTAAATATATATTTACATAAATCATATTATTATCTATATATTATTATGATAAATATAATTAAATAAAATATATTATGTTATATATAAAAAATTTGATTATAAAAAATATACAAGTAATTATAAAAAAATAAAAAAATAATAATTTAACAATAAACGAGACGAGCCCGAGCCGATCTCGAGCCTGATATTTTTTTACGATTCGAGCTCGAGCTTTAGAAATAAAACTACAAACGAGCCGAGCTCGAGCTCGAGGTTTCTAAAAGTAAAACGAGCCGATCTCGAGTCTAAGCGAGCTCGGGCTCGGCTCGTTTACATCCCTACTTACTATTCATTAACCTTATTATTTAATAATAAAGTAATAATTTTAACTCTTAATAATCCCAATTTTAAATTAAAAATTAAATAATTTGTATTATACAATGATGTTGTACCTTATGCATAGAGAGTTTTTCAAAAGAAAAATAATGACTTTTCACTTTTAACCCAAATGTTTCATATTTTGCAAAGTAATCTTCCAAAATTTGATTATTTTTATTTTAAACCCAAAACTTTTTATCTTTTGCAATTTAATCTCATAAAATTTTATACTTTCAATTTTGGTCCCTATAAACTTTTCATATTTGAATTTTCGTCTTATGTTCGTTCTAGGATTTGCAAGTTAACACAACACAAACATGCTTGTACGATTCATCAATTTTACGTTTCATTCTAAATTCTGTAAGTTAACACAGCACAAGATGCGTGTATGGTTTATCGTTTTTACGTCTATTTTCCCCTTTACCAGGTTCGTCGCAACGCGTGATTTTTAAATCGATTTAATTATATTTTTATATATTTTACACTTTGTTTTTATTTTTTCATATTAACACATCGCAATTTCAGTGTTTATAATCATTAATGATGGTGTATCAATATTATTTTATGCGTCCAGAAGCTTAATTCTAGTGGAATGTAATCCGCATCTAATCAACGCAAAAAGAAAAATTGAATTCAAATTCTGGCGTGCCTATGTCTTCCCCCTCTCACGTGGAAGCAGTGTATATCATAATAATAATAATAATAATAATAATATTATTATTATTATTATTATTATTAAAGGCAGCCCACATGACCTGAGAGCCTGTGTGTCAAAGGAATTCGAATCAAAGCTAAAAAAATACTCTCACCTGATTCAAAATTCGCGTGTTCTTCACCTCACCGCCCTTACGTCGATCTGTCATTACTTGACAAAAATCAAGATCTTTACAAAATCATACAATCTCCACTCAGATTCGCTCTTTAATTTCTCCCAATATCTGCAGATTCATCACCGATTTCTTCAGAGATACAATGGCTGTAAGTACTTCTAATCTTCAGTTAATGTTTCAGCTGCTTTTAGCTTGAAAAGGGAGATTTGTGTGCACGAGTTCGTGATGTTGGATTTAGATGAAGCTTAGTTGAATGGATGTTGTTTTCGTGAGTTGGATTGGAATTTTGCAGGCGTCGTCTGTTGAGTGTAGACAAGAGGAGATGAGCTCCGGAGAGGTAGAGGAGAAGGAGAAGGGTGATGAGCTGTCGTTGTTGGTGGATTTCAGTGGAGCTGATTTGGATCTCGATGTTCTTCAGGAATCGAATCAGATTCAAGTTGCATTCGGTAATTGATCTTATGTTTTACCTCTTCTGCTGCATTTGTTTACTAGGTTAAATCCGTTTTTAATCAGTATTTGATACTTAACTCCTACGTCAAAGGCACATTAAGTAAAATTATAATATTGATTTGTAGGTGTTAACTGATTAACTATTATAAACATATACAGAAATAATAGACATGAACTATATACTATATAATTATCTATAAAACTTATAAGGTTAGATTTTGGTTTTGAGTTTGTAGTTACCCTAGTTCCAAGTTCCAACATACTGTATGGCTAGGTTTTGATGATAAAAAATGTGTATGTATCCACTCATATTGTACAGACCCATTCCATGTGCTATGGTATGGATAACTCAAAGCTTCAATACGCAGTTCTGGACATTTGGTGATAATGAAGAACTAACTAAGAGTATCGGCAAGTGTAGGAGTGACAACCAAGAGATATAATAGAGTTCACTGCAGAAAGATTGGTGTGATTTAGGCGGTGATAAAAATGAGATAATTTGCATTTATGTGAAACTGATTTGCATCATTAATCTAATTATGCTTTTATGCTATAAAAATCCATGTGGGTATCAAAAGGTTTTAGAAGTCTATAAAGTATTTTAACTAAAGTACAAAGCATTTTCATCCAAACTTAAACTAGGTGGCTTTTGAACTTGTGTACCAATGAGAAGATGACTGAGAAGTAGTTAGTGACTCATGCTTGTGTTTGTTCTCAAGCTTTCTTAGTTGTGGTGGGACCATTGAATGGTACAGGTAACAAGGATACAATTTATAGAGCATGACCCACTCCAGCAATCAGTGATCACCATCTTGACAGTTACCAGGGAATCCTAAGCAAACTGTGGGTTGTTTGTCCCACATAATCCTCCTTTCTGATTACCAATTATACTGGACTGTACTATATTGTATCATACGTTTCACTGATGCATATAGTAGTCATAAATAATAGTCACTTGTCCAAAATTTTCAAATATAACCATTTGACCGTGTCTCTCTGAGTCTCTGTAAAGTCCAATCCAATCAAAAGAAGCCATCTGGACAGAGAAATGAAATTTCATGGTTATGGTCCCAAACCTTGAGAATCTTGCGGTAATCTGAAAAGCACACCAGCTAATGCTTCTCTATTAGCCTTAAATGGTGCCATTTTTGAAATATAAATCCACGTGGCGTCTTTTTATCGTGTTATACTTTCTAGAGAGGGTTATAATAATTTGAAACTGCCAAATGGTTATATGTTTATAAAGCTGGTGTAATAGTTATTTAGGTTAACACCCTAATTTTCTCTAAAATAAACAAAGGCAAAGTAGTATGCTTATATCATCTGGTAGCATAATTGCTTTTCTGTTAAAATGACATAGTAGTTTAATAATGTATGGTGCAGACTCCGAATTTGAAAACCCGTTAAAGCCTGGAACAATATCAATAATACATGGTCAAGATTCTGGTTCTAACAACACATTGAATTCTTTGAACAACATCACGGACTATGATTGGTAAGTATCAAACTTCAAACTTGTAGCTGCTTGGTGAATTGTGTCAGGGTATCCCTTTTTCCAGAGCTGAAATGTCCAAATCCAGAGAAAGGTACAACCTTCCATGCATGGTACGTGGACACACTGGTTCAGTGGTTCCTGGATTTTGCCATTACTGCTCTGGAAAATAGTTTACTTTTGTCATGGCCATTTAATCACTAGTTGCTGTCCATTTTAGGAAATGGATCACCTTTGAAGTTAATAGCATATACCCTTATCATGTAAGCTAATAAGTCATCAAATAGAACTCTGTGTATACTCTATTTAGGTCCAAAAAGTCTTCCATGCTTTTATTTTAAAGAAAGTCATATGCAAGTGCAAATTGAACAGAGGTACTATTATAATTATAGCAGGTTGATCATCATAAATTATTGATTACATTGATTTTGATCTACATTACCTAATAGTTTTCCCTTATTGAAGGGTTTTAAATATTTTAATACCTCAAAATAATTTCATAATTCTTTGTGACTAGTAAAATGTTGCAATGTTTGAAGGACGGAGTGAGCATTTATATAATTAGCATACAGAAGGATCATTAGGATGTATAGACATATGATAATTCTTCTAACTACTATTTTGTCTAGCATGAATGTTTATGAATGAACAATATGTTTTGTTTTATAAGTTGCTAGCCTAGAAATGTGATTGATTTTGTGCTTTGTAAATTCAGGCTCCTTTCCCCGCGTCGTCACCTGGTACCTTCATCGGAAATGGAAGAACAAATATCTCTTGCTGATCATATTCTTATACCGGATGGCCAATCTACTTCTACAGAGTCCAATGTAAGAGCACTACTGATTTTAGCCCCAAACTCCTCTATATCTTCAGCTTATAACTTAAAGTTGTAATTTCTCCTAAGGTGGCAAAATCTGGTAACATGTCAAACGGTAGTTTTTCGCATGTGTTAGGTTGTGTTGATCTGAAACATGCCTTATCCAAAAATGTTATTTTTCTATAAATAATTACTGCATCAAGCCGTCAAATATTATTAAATAGTATGTTGTTCAAATAACAATCTTATCATAAATGTTAAAGATAAGACATAACTCAAATCAACTCATTCTTCAAAATCTCAAGTCATCGTTTTTGCATTTTCTATCTTTGCACACCTACATGAATGAGTAGTTTTTAATTGAATTTCTGAGTTTGTAACACACTTCAATATCATAAATTTTTTCTTGTTTTCTGTGTATCATTGTAGCTAGAAAACACCCCTGCAGATGGTACTTCAACAACCAATATATCACCTAAACTTCCAGCATCCCCCTCCAATGGTGTGAAATCTTCTAGTACCATTAGGCGTCCATCGCCATCAAGAAAGGCACCATCGACAGGATCTAGATCTGCCACACCAACAACACGGCCTAGTCTAACAAAACCACTAAGATCATCCACTCCAACATCTCGAGCCACTGTTACTGCAGCAAAAAAGGCAGTGGCCCCAATAAAAAGGTCCACAACCCCCACGCCCCGAGCACCTGTACTTGCAGTTACATCTAAGTCAACATCAAGATCTTCAACCCCGGTTCAACGACCCTCTATAGTTCCTGTTGCTTCCAAGCCAACATCAAGATCATCTACACCAATTCAACGACCACCCATAACTGCTTCTGCCAAGTCAGCATCAAGATCTTCAACCCCAACTCAACGACCATCAAAACCATCTGGTTTACTTACCACATCCACTCATGGACACAGGTCTTCATCTGCAACAAAATCACGTGGTAGTTCCTCATCAGTTAAATCCAGACCGTCCAAAAATCCACCAGAGCTGCTTGAAAGGTCTGCTTCTGCATCTAGAGTTAGGCCCGATCCACCTACTGTTAAATTGCCTGTGACTGAAATGAACTCCAAAGCAGTACCAAAGAGGACTTCATGCTCTCCTTCCAGAGTGCATGGTGGTGTGAAAACTGGGATGGCAAAAGGTCGTGGACATTTGAATGGGGATGATGACGTGAACCCGGTCTTGATGGGTACTAAAATGGTTGAGAGGGTTGTAAACATGAGAAAGCTGGCTCCACCAAGGCAAGACCACATATCTGACCAGAACAATACATCTGGGAAGTTGTCTATGTCCCAAGACAACTCAGGCTTTGGAAGATCACTGTCAAAGAAATCATTCGATATGGCTTTGAGACATCTGGTATGAGTCTAATATCTGTTTCCTTTTTATCTTGCTTGGCATTGCGAACCCTGGTAAATCAGACTTTCGGGTTAAAACAAGTTATTTAAGATGTTTCAAATGGTTTCGAGTCAAAATGGGTCGCTTTAGGAAAAAAAGTACTAAAATGAGTTTTTTATCTGTTATATATTTTCTATGACGGGCAGCGGATAGTGGCAGTGGATGGTGTTGATTTATTTAAACCACTTCTAAGTTTAGCAAATTTCATTGAAGTGTTTAGTTTTGACTCATAGTGTAATTTGAGTAGATCTAAATTGACCCATAAGCGAACAAAAAAAATTACTATATTAACCCATTTTTTTATTGTCATGTGTAATTGTTGTATGATGGAAAGCAGGAAAGGGGAATGGATCAAAACTGGGTTGGGGTTAATAAAGTTAGTTTTTACTGTGGTTTGAAATGGGGCTGGTAAATTTTGTCTATATTTTTACTTTCTATATATTGTCAATGTGTTGACTTATGATCATGAAAACAATATTACTACAACAGTAGTTTAAATACGTATACATTATAAATAGATTATCAGTTAGTTTCAATTTGACTTGTTCAACCCATTTTTATTTATTGACTCATCTGAAAACCAAGCTGTTAAGTTTTCTAAATTCTGTTTATTACTGTACATAAAGGATATTAGACGAAGCATGCCCGGCAATATGCGAGCATCGATCACAAAAGTTCCTGCTTCTTCTGTTTACAGTGTGCGATCAGAATCAACTAAAACCCGAACCATGAATGCTTTGGACTCTCCTCTTGCAACAAGCAGCAGTGCTAGCTCTGACAACAGTTAGACTGGACAATCCTACATTCCTACCACCAAGCGTCATGTGATAATCATGGTGGTTGGTGGTTTTACTCGTAAACTGTAATGCTTCATGTTACTTCATTTGTAGGAAGGGATCTGCAGTTTTTATAGCATTTGAGAGGTGCAACTGGATTTATCTTTTTCAAGAATCCCTTTGCAGTAGGTACTATGAATGTTCATGTTCATGCATCAATGAACTGGTGTTTGTAACATATGTTTATCATTTCATTTGGTTGATCGTCACAAAGTTGCCTTTTGGTTGTAAAGTTGGGTTTTATGATCTTCTGTTTCGGGTTTGGATTCACAACTGTCACGGGTTTAAAATGTTGTTTGTTGTTTGAGTTTTAATCTCGCTCAGTGTTTATTGTTTCCCTATAGATTCGGGGTTGGGATTAAATCTAGGGTTTAGGTTTAGTGTTATTAAAAATATATATATATATATATATTTATAATTAATCTATATGATTTACAAACAATAAGAAATAGTATATATATATTTTCATTTATACTTTGGCCCCCTAACTCTTTCTTTTTTTACTCCTTGGGTGTCAATTATCCTCTCTTTATAACCTAAATGCATGGCATCGTCTTTCTCATTTTGTCGTGTCACGTGTGTGTGAGAGAGAGGGAGGGTTGGGATGCCTGCCTCCATCCTACCTTTCCCAGTGTGATTGATCGACTTTGTTGGTCGTTTTGTCTTTCCGACCAATGCCATGGCTTGCCTTCTTTAAACGCTATCACCGCGTACTTGCTTTGGGTTCTGCTTCTTTCATTCGTTGTAAACAAAGCAAGAGAGTGTTACCGGAGCTGCTTTGGGGGCTTTGCCTGTCTCCATCTTACATGACGTTGATTGGTAGCTCTATTCTTTTTTCTTTTGTGCTGGACGCTTGGTTTAAGGATCTTTTATGGTTATGAATTGAGGATTGTTTTTATTCTTTATCAGCAGCCTTAATGTACTACAACTTCTAAGCCCACATCCACACTATAATATTTTACCTTTTATTCTGACACATTTTGTCAATTAATGTTAGCATTAATAATAAACATAGCTCGGTGGAGTTTTTTTTTTTTTTTTTTTCCTTCCAAAATGTTGTGCTTACATGATAGTAGTGTATTAGTTTTCGTATTCATATATCTGTCGTATTTGTGTATTTCCTGCCACTTTACAAACAACAAGCGGCGGAAAAGCACGAGGATACTCCTAGTTAAAGTATATATATGAAATAGCAACTTAGTTGCTACAATATATTTTGTGAGTTTTAGATTTTGGCCACTATGCTTTTTAAGGCATTAGGTTTGCTCACAAAAATAGTGCCTCCCTTTGATTCTGTTCTCCGCAAGCGACGACGGTAACGATCTGTTGTCTTGGTCATATTCAATCGGTCAAGCGATGATTGTGAAGTCGTCTTTAGTCTTTTTACTGACGTGTCGATATAAATTTTTAAACGGAAACAAAATACATGATTGTATTAGCTTTTTATATGACGTTCCGATATAATTTTTTTATAACAGAGTTGAATTAAAAGTCGAGTACTTTTTAAAATCTTATGCTATTGCGAGTGCAGTCACCATTGCAGTATTGTGGTGCACCGAAGCGATTATAAATGAACATTATCGTTTTTAGTGTTGGTATTATTGGAACCGATATTGGTATTTTCTTTTATGATTTTTGATGAGTTAAACCAATCACGACCAATATCATGCCGTGTAGTGTAACATCCTGTATTTTTACGTTAACAACGTTATTTCATGAAAGGACCATTATGGTCAATTATGAAACTCATGGGTTACCTATGACTATTCTCTTAATTTGTCTTTATATCTTAAATTTGAAAGTTTAAAATGTTAGTTATTACTTAATAAATAAATTATAATCATAATAATTATGATTATAACAATAACAAAGAATAATAACAATAATAATGATATTGTTAATAATAATAATAATTTGTAAAAATTATTAAACTTAAAAT
>BJCO01000538.1:0-17547 GCA_018326465.1 Flaveria floridana | reverse complement strand
TTGATACATGATCCAATCTCTCTTGAAAGTGATGTCACAAACTTATCATATAGTGATTTAGAGATGCAGATAGCAAACTCCATAGATCGCATAACTGTATATATCCATCTATATAATAAATTGAATACAAAAACCAGCATTTTGCACTAATTGGCACAACAATTGCAACCAATGGCGTTACTACATAATAAAACCTAACTGAGAAAGCCTAATAACAGTCTTATCAAGAGATCAACTAATCATCCACATTAGCATCACAAAATAATCTCATCAAACGAAACTACTTCAAAACAGATCAATTCAAAAATCAAAATCAACAACAACCTAAATAAACTAACGAACACCGATCAACTACGATACCTGTAACGGCCTGATAACCGTGAACTAATCTCATCAAACAAAACTACTTCAAAACAGATCAATTCAAAAATCAAAATCAACAACAACCTAAATAAACTAACGAACACCGATCAACTACGATACCTGTAACGGCCTGATAACCGTGAACTAATCTCATCAAACAAAACTACTTCAAAACAGATCAATTCAAAAATCAAAATCAACAACAACCTAAATAAACTAACGAACACCGATCAACTACGATACCTGTAACGGCCTGATAACCGTGAATGTAATGGCTGACTGACGGACCACCGGAGGCTCCGGGAGCAGGCACCTGCTGAGGAAACCCGATGGGGGCGGCGGATGCGGTGGTGGATAGCTGTTTACGCCTTGAAAAGTGCCGTAATGATGAGGCGGTGGTTGCTGATCTTGATGGTGGTCATGGTGCTGGTGGTGGTTGTAATCCTTTGATGATTCACTCATGATTGTTCTGTAACCCAGAAGCGAAACATCTAGATTTTGCAGGATGATGTTGGAATCGAGTTTCTTGATTCAAGAATCACGTGGGTTCTTGTTCTGTGGTGGTCAATTTGTGGATTAGGGTTTTGTTACGGAGCACAAGATTGTTATTGATTGGGGTTTTGATTGATCTTGAATGGGGAATAAGCTGGGGAGGAGGAGACAGTGTACAATGTGCATAGTTGTTGGTACGGTGGCACTGTAGCCACCGACCAAAGTCTTTAATATATATTATAATTTGAGACCTAAAAATATGAAAAGTCATAAATGTAGTTTAGATCGAATTAGAGGCTATCTGGGATTGCTTTTTTAAACAACTTTTAATTTTTAGAGGGGTGAAAAGACTAAAATGTCCCTTCAAAAGTCCTCAGAAGTTAAAAATTTTAACTTCTGGTGATTTTTTGAGGGACATTTTGGTCTTTTCACCCCTCCAAAAGTCAAAAATTGTTTTAAAAAAAGCAATCCCAAACAGCCCCTTAATTACACAAAAAGTTCCTGTGTTATGTTTAAATTTTGGTTTCGGACTTTTGGTCCCTCTGTTTGTCATCGACAATAACCTTCATTCTCTCAATCAATTTCTGTTACGTTTGATGATGTATTTGTCTGAAAATTTAATTTCTTAAGGTTAGATATTAGAACTGAAATTTAAACATAGAAGGGCTATCTATGCTATAAATTTTAATAACAATATATAAGAGAAATTGAACCGGTTTTTATATACCATTCATATGATGAAAACAGATGCATATAGCACACGTGGCAAGAAAAGAGATATTTTGGTTCAATGGTTCGTGTCACATACTGTTCGTGAGAAAGAAACGGTTTTTGAGGAACATGATATTTTGTAGAGCAAAGTGGCAGATGTCGAACCAGTTAATGTGAAGATGGGGCCCGGAGAATTTTTTTTATTTAGCATACACACGATATCTATCTTTATATTTATAATTCTTTTAAAATCATCATATTGATATAATGTAGAATATATTTTATGTAGATAACGCTACTTATATGAACTACTAATCATCATCTGATGGACTACTTTTATGATTCGGGAGCAATTGATAAAACTTGCAGTTCTGCGTACATAACTCTTATTCCTAAGTCCAAGAATCCAGTGGGTTTAACTGATTACAGGCCGATCACCTTGATTGGCATCATCAGCAAAGTTGTCTCCAAAGTCCTTGCGAATAGAATCAAGAAGGTTCTGAATTCCATGATCTCTGATACACAGTCGACTTTCTTACGGGATAGATTTATCTTGGATGGGCCTCTGATGCTGAACGAAGTCTATGGGTGGTTATGTAAAAGAAAGAAAAAAGCTTTTATGTTAAAAATTGATTTCGAAAAAGCTTAAGATAATATGAACTGGGGTTTTTTGATCTCGATGCTTGACCAAATGGGTTTCCCAGATAGATGGAGGAGGTGGGTGCAAGGTGTGTTGGAGTCAGCTAGGTCCTCGGTCCTGGTCAACGGGGCTCCTACTTTCGAGTTCCAGTGTGATAAAGGCCTTCGTCAAGGGGACCCACTTTCCCCCTTTCTTTTTCTGATTGTAATGGAAGCTTTCACGTCTATTTCAACAAGGCTTGTCCCGAAGGAGAGTTCAAGGGTATTAAAGACACAAGGACCGGTTTGGCTATCTCCCACTTTCTTTACGCCGATGATGCTTTAATTCTTGGAGAATGGTCGAGAGATAATATTGAGAAAACGGCTCGCCTGTTTCGGATTTTTCATTTGTGCTCCGGTCTCAAGATTAATTTACAAAAGTTTCATCTTTTCGGAGTCGGCGTAAGCAGCGACGAAGTCAACGATATGGCTGGAATTCTTGGGTGTAAAATCGGAGCCTTCCCGTTTGAATACTTGGGTATAAAGGTGGGAGCTAATATGAATCGTATCTGTCACTAGGAAGCGGTCGTAGATACGGTTCGAAATCGCTTGTCTACATGGAAAGCCAACTCTCTGTCTATGGGGGGTCGCCTTACCTTGATCAAAGCGGTTTTAGCTAACATTCCTATATAGTATCTATCTCTGTATAAAGCTCCTGTGCAGATTACGGATCAAATAGAACAGTTGATGAGGAATTTTCTGTGGGGCGGATCTAATGAGTTTAAGAAGATGCATTGGGTGGCTTGGGAAGTCGTTACCTTGTCTAAAGCGGATGGTGGTTTGGGTGTGGCTAGATTAGAAGACGTCAACAAGGCTTTGATCACTAAATGGGCATGGCGATTCAAAAAGGACCCAAATAGTTCATGGCGTCGGTTAGTGGAAGTGATTCATGGTGGGCACGGTAAGTGGGATTTCCTTCCTGTGAACAACGGTCTCACTGGCTGTTGGAAAACGATCGTTATGTATGCTGGTAAAGTGAAGCTTGGCGGCAAAGGTGTCCACAATATTGTTACTGGTAAGGTAGGTAATGGTTTACAAATATGTTTCTGGACCGATAAATGGTTCGGAGAAACCTTACTTATGCACAGGTGGCCTAGTCTTTTTCGGTTGGAGTCGAATAAACGCTGCTCTATTGCGGAGAGGATTTGTTATCGGAATGGAGAGTATGTCTTTGTTGATAAGTGGCGGAAAGGTATTAGCTTAGTGGCGGAGGTCTCGGAATTCAGCGATCTGCAGCGTATGCTCCTGTCATGTAGCCTCTCGGATTCTATTGACAAATGGTGCTGGGAAGTGGCGGACGATGGTGTTTTTTCTGTTAAAAGTGTTAAGGCAGCTCTCCGATCCGATAGGGATGTTTCCAGAAATCAAAAGATGGTTTGGACCGGTTGGATCCCTCTGAAAGTTAACTTGCACTTCTGGCGCTTAGAGATGGACCGGTTGCCTACCTAGAAAGCGTTAGCGAGAAGAGGTATCAATGTCAATGATATCTTGTGCCCTCTTTGTCAATCGGTGGAGGAAACCTCCTGTCACTTGCTTACCGGCTGCTTGTTGCCGTGTGGTGTTTGGAACTTCATAAAGAAATGGTGAAGATTGGATCCGGTCATCCTTTTTGATGTTAAAGATATTATATACCTGGCTAATAAGGTTAGCGGTCCTAAATGGAAGAAGACTATTCTTAGGGGTATTGCTATGACTACTTGTTGGGTGATTTGAAAGACCCGTAATATGGTCTTTGAAGATGTTCCTCCGAGGGTTTGTGATATGGTAACTTGTATAAAATCTTGGTCGTTTTTATGGTTACGTAGTCGCTCCAAGTTTAAAGATATTATTTGGAAGGATTGGAGTAGGTATCCTATGTATATGTTGTAATTTTGTTGGTTGTGGCGGGCCTCGATTTTCAGGTCTTATTCGTTTTTTATGAAGTTTATCTTTTAAAAAAAACATAGCAAAATGTAGTATGAAGTATGAACCCAAACAAATATCACTTTAGTCCAATATTTATTTGACCATCCGACGTGGCAAGGGACCCTTCAACTTGATGTATGGGTCTGCTTGTCTGGTTCCCGAAGAGCCAAACAAACATAAATTCTGTTTCTTATATTATGCGAAGGGACTTTTTTTATTAATTGTTTTATGGGTTGTCAATTTAGGATTTTGTTTCTTCGATAAATACATGTATTTTTTTTTTCAATTTAGGATTATGTGAAGTGATTTATATGATCATCTTAAAGTTCTTAATGATAACCAGTTAGTATAAAAGAAATTGCACGTCTAGTAAACATAAAATATCATTCCTTTACAAAAATATATAGTATCATTGTAGTTTTAATTTTTCATTATAAAATCTATTCTTTTATTAATAAAAGTCTCTAAACTTGTTTAAACTACATGTAATTTTTTAAATAATAATTTGATAACAAGTTATAGGTTTAGTATCATAAAAATATCATCAGAGTATTTACTTTTTCACGAATAACACTTTCACTCTAATTGTATTAAACCAAAGTACACAAACTAGTCTAAATTGTATGTACTTGTGTTTTTCTTTCACTCCTAATTTTAATACTGATTTGTTAACTGTTAAGTTAGCCAATATTTGATGTAACATTTCATAAATCCACAAATGAAATCTTATATATTTTTATTTTGATCAATTTTAAAGTTAGCAGGTCATTATTTATAAAAATATAATTTACATGTAATTTGGAACAATTCATTGATATTAAACAATCAAAACCCAGTTTGGAGTTTAGTCTTATATGATTGCGACTTGCGTGATCTTTGATGTAGTCTTTTTTTTGTTTATGTGAACCATGTTGCGTTGTGTTTGTATGTGGTTGGACTTCTTTGATCATCATATATTTGATGTGTCTCTGTAATCGACTTTGTGTGGGTCTAATAGATATATTGCCTGAAGTATAACCAACTAGTCGAGCTCCATGTTCCTATCATAAAACAACCGCATGCCTTGAAACCTACAAAAAGTTGATTTTTTGATACGCCTGTGAAGTTGACTTATTAAAACCCTTGTTTTAAAAACCCCAGTGACACAAAACCATAGCTAAGAAAAAGAGTACATCGTGCATCGTATATAACTAACAACATACTTCCAGATGATGTTAAATCGACACTTCAAGATCTATATAATAAACTTATCCTACTAGATCAGGGTCTTAGGTCAGTTAAGTTGTCTCATTAAAAGCGTTCATAAGAAGATGCAAAGGGATAAAGAGTGCAACGTGTTGGATTAGAAGCATAGCACATATGCTAATCAATACGTTGCCACGTTTCATGATATTTTCAATATACATCGATGCGATGATCACACTTAAGTATGGTACTTCTAACCCATGTATGATAGTTTAAATATTGTAGATGTAATACCTCTAATTGGGTAGAAGCCTCACGATCAAACGAGGGTCCATGGGCAGCGACCCTAGTAGTGTGGTCCAAGGGATGGCGGCCCTGGTAGGGTCCAATGTGCTAAGCCCATGGTTGGGATCGATGTGGACCACAACAAAAAAAGGTTGCAGGCTACAACAAAAGAAATTACGATATGGACCGCACCGTGGGAGGATAAGGGCCACAACGTGCAAGTTAAATAATCAACATGTGTACCGCATGTGTTGTGATGACACATATCAATGGATTAATACATGGCCGGCGACTTAACGCTAAGCGAACCACAACGTAATGTTGCTGCGGGCTGCAACGAATATGACGGTTCAAAAGCAAATGGGGGAGTAAAAACGTGTCCCTGTTGGCCGCCTTAAAGCATGTGGACCACAAGGGTTTCTCGTTGCTAGTCGCAATGGGTCCCGATATGATCCTATAAATAGAAACCCGATTTCAGTAATTTTCTTCACTCATCTGCTTGATTTCCACTCTATGAATGATTATTGAACCCTTTGAGCATTTCTAAAGCTTCGCTTCGCATCTAGTACCTTTGGGTAAGGTTTAAGTTTGGTTTAGTATATATATTCGGCTCGAGAACAGGGTTTGGAGGTCATGAATGGGTTATGCAGTGGGTAACTTGGTCATGAATTACGCATAGCCTGATCAACGATGCTTAAATTTTGACAGGTCACCCAAAGGTAACTTTGATAACGATTAGCCATTTTCCAATCTTATTCTTATTTCATCGTATAAGCATGTATCGATAACCGATATAAATTAATGATTATTATTCCTCTCGTATATCCACAACTAGATTTATAGCTCATTTGAGTTATCATGATTGTTTTACAAACTATAATATACTTGTCTGGTCAGTTGGTAATAAACGAGAATGTCATAACATGCAGTATGCTGGTGGGGGTATATTAGATCCATTATATTTACTGGGGTGATATAGAACTCAAGGAGGGTTCATAAATGTCAAAAGGGGATTTATTGTGCAGGAATACCTAGCAGGGATGAATGGGCCTATGGAATGGCTATGTCCACGTATTACATTCATACTCAGCCATTTAATCGGGGGACGTGATACATGCGTCAATAAGTTGTTATGAAAGTCATGGAAGACACATAAACATACATTGTACCTTACGACTGAACATTTCAAACAAGATAGGGAGTTAAAGATGCATAACAAATGGTTATTGATTGAGATGCAACAAGATTGTTGTTGTATTTTGCTTACATTCGAAACTAAAAAATATATTATTTTAAGATTTTATACACAGCAAACACATTCTGTTAACCTACATTCTGTTAACCTACATTCTGTTAACCTACATTCTGTATTTGAATCAACGACTACACTAAGACTACACCATGAATGTTTCACGACACCAAATCCTCTTTTAGTAATGTTGATAAGGAAAAAAGAAATTCTTTTTGCAAACTTAAATACCAGGTCAAAAGCCACTGAAACCAATTCAACTCTAACCCTCAAACTTTGATATAAGTTTCAAATTTAACCCTTAAATTTTCAAACTTGAATACTTACTCCTTATAGTACATATGATATGCACTTTTATCTCAGTTAATATTTTTGCTAATTTGATTTCTTTTTATCAATAACATTCGTTTGTTAACATTTTTTAGAAAAAAAACAACAACTTTGTGGACGTGTTAAATTTTTTTACTTTAAGTCTTGATATAATTTTTATAAAAAAAACAATTGAATTGAAAATAGGGTATTTTTAAGCTACCGTTGCTTATATCGGCTTACGATAACATGTTTTCATACGTTTTTTATGTGGCGAATCACATTAATACCACCACTACAACACTTATAACGAAGCTCGCAAACAAACCATGTATCACGGAGACTTAATTTTTTTCCATAAGAGAAAAAAAAATAAAAAATGTAAATGCAAACCTATATTGAAACGTACAATGGGGTCCAAACATTAAACACACGTTAAACGTATGACCACGCTAACGGACCCGTTATACAGCGTGACGTTTCTACTTTCTACCCTCACAAACTCCCGTCTTAACTCCGGTATAGTTAACGGTATCCCCAAACTCCAACTTAACGTCGTCTCCACACCAAACCCTAACCCTAACCCTAACGCTAACGTCCTCCGATGGCATCTTCCGACGACGATTTCCCTCTGATCACCACCACCACCGTCACCACCGCCACCACCACCGTCACCCACCAACCAAACCCTAACTTCCATCACCAGCTCGCCGCCACCGCCCACCTATTAGCCTCTCAGGCGACTCCGATAACCGCACCACCGCCACCGCGAGAAGCCAACGGAGAGGGGTACGGAGACGGCGTGTTCTGTTCTCCGCCGGTGGCGGTGGTGGTTCCGTACGAAAACGACTCCGATTTGAACAGATCTAGGGCTAACGGTGCACGTAGCGAGAAGTGGAGCGATCGGGAGGAGCTTAGC
Source organism: Flaveria floridana (assembly GCA_018326465.1). NCBI lineage: Eukaryota > Viridiplantae > Streptophyta > Magnoliopsida > Asterales > Asteraceae > Flaveria > Flaveria floridana. The sequence continues at coordinate 9,451 of BJCO01000538.1, read as the reverse complement.
GACGGAGGAACACCGTATAGTTATAGTAAGAAAGCGAAAGTATCGGCTTCTTCTTCAGGTGGTGAGTATAGGAAGGATCGAGAGGAGTGGAGTGATACTGCGATTGCGTTTTTGTTAGATGCGTATTTAGATAAGTTTTTGCAGTTGAATCGTGGTAATTTGAGGGGACGTGATTGGGAAGATGTCGCGGCGATTGTTAGTGAGAGGTGCGAGAAGCAGACGAAGAGCGTGGAGCAGTGTAAGAACAAGGTGGATAATTTGAAGAAGAGGTATAAGTTGGAGAGGCATCGCGCGATGAACACGAATGGCGCGAGTGGTGTGAGTCATTGGCCTTGGTTTAAGAAGATGGAACAGATTGTTGGGAATTCGCTGCCGTTGAAGGCTGTGTTGGGGGAGGAGAACTCAGGTAGTGGAATGAGTAGTCCTGTTAGACAGTCTAAGAGGTATGCAACTTTGTTAATTGTTGTTATTTGTAGAATTAGTTATGATTTGTTTGAAACTGAAGATCATTAGCTGATTTACTGAATTGAAGATGATTATATATGATATTGACTTGGTGAATTGCAGTGCATTCGTAGTTCAAAGGGTGATTGACTTTTAAAATTAAAAAAAGACATTGTTGCCTGACATGTGTTATTTTAAATTCTAAAGCATCTCTTTTTGAAGTGCATTGCTGTAAATTGGAATAAAGAAACACCGAAGAATTGATCTTAGGATATGTTGCTCATACATGAAATTTTTTTATCCAAATTCTATGTTTTTCTAATCATTTGAAACAAAAAAACTAGTGTTATGGTTTAAAAATTGGTTACTTTATTTAAAAGTGTGTGTTTATATGCTACTGGGCTTTAGAAATAAGAAAGATCTTAAATTTAACTTGAAAAATAGTTCCACTTTGATTATTGCTTTTGGTTTGGCGATTTAGTCATTAGAAGTATGCTTTCTGCTCTGTTATGGTAATTATTAATGTGTCTTGGGTTATTATTGTTCTATATAGGTCACAAAAAGCATACGTCGCTTTTCTCCTGCAATAACTGAACAAACAAAGACTTAACAAATTTCTACGGAACCCAAAAACAACATACTTTTCATTACCAATGCTGAAAAAAAAAACATAGCTATAATGACCAAATTGTAACACAAACAAGTAGAATGACAAAAAATGCTTTATAAGTGCCTTGTATAGTGTAGCTGTATTTGAAATCATTTGTTTGTAACGAGTGTAATGGCACTAGCTTCAACCAACTGAATCCATGGTCTACTAATGTATGCTACTATGTTATATCTTTTCTAGAAGGTGTTTGATACTATGCCGGCTGCTGATACATATTTTGTAATTAACTATCATGAATTTTGATCATGTTCCTGGTTGATGTTCATCTGAGCAAGTAATCAATTAATGTTCTGCAGATATGCAACATTGACATCTAGCCCAAGTTGCCAAATCACAACTATAAAGCAAAAACCAGTAACAAATGCTAGATGGAGGAGAGTTGTTTTTAAAATTAGTGGAGCTTCTCTGGCTGGAACTGGTCCTCACAGTGCTGACCCAAAGGTATGTTTATTCTAATTTGGGGCAAATTTTCGTATATATTCCTAACACTTAAAAAGTTTATACACACCCTTCTAACGTTTATGAGAATTTATCCCTTTTAAAAACACTAAAAAAATATCATATTTACCCATTCTATAGTAATCAGAATATAATTTGTTACTTGCAACAACTTTTGTCACTGAACAAACGAAGTGAATGCCATGTTCTGTAATGATTAACGGGAAAAACATTTTTTTCCGGTTTGTTAATTTGGTGAAAAGACTTTTGTAAGTAATTCATTTTCTTATTCACTATCTAATGTATTAAATATATTATACTTAGTGTTTTGAAAGGATAAATAGGATATTATGAATTTTACAATCCACATACGAAAATTTTGACTTTTTTTAACAATATATACAAACTAATCTTTAATTTCTTTCTTGGTATATGATCCAAACTTTTGAATTGGTTTGTTCTGTTCGTTAGGTAGCCATGCTGATTGCTAGAGAAGTATCTATGGTTTGCAATCTTGGGGTTGAGGTGTTCATTTTTACGCCTATTGTTATCATCAGATGCACTTCTATAAAATGTAAATTTTTTGAATGCGATCTGGAACATGCATGCCTCTATTTCAGGTGGCAATAGTGGTTGGTGGACGCAATTTCTTTTGTGGAGACACATGGGTTACAAGTACTGGTATGGATAGAAGCACTGCTTGTCAAATTGGGTAATATTATTGTTTCCAGATGCTCTGATTATGATTTTATGATGATATACTTGTATGGATTAAGTTGATATATTTAGTTGATGCATAAGCGGTTTTATTTAAATGCACAAACATATGAATCAGTTTCATATGTATCATTTAAAACGTTCAAAATTACATGTGTCCTAAATTTTATGATATCATATCATATTTACCCATCATAATAAGTAAAAAAATCAACTGCTTATAATAGTTTGTTTTATTGAATAAACAAATAGGAAAAAGGCATTATTACTACGAATCATCTCATTACCTAGTGTTCTACTTGTTTATTTAATGAAATAATGGTCGATATTTGCTTTTTATTTATTTACCATGGAAGGGGAGGGGATCAAATTAGAACTCTTTTTTTTTTGTGAGAACTCTAGGAAGCAAGCAATGTGAGTCTCTAGTTTTCAATGACAAAATAGTAAATAACGAAAACATAATAAAAAAAAAATTAAATGAAAAATAACAGAAAAAATTAAAAATAAAAAAATACACAAAAATGTTTCTCTCGATTCCCTCTTTCATAAAAAAAAGTTTATAAAAAATAAAAATAAAACTCGTTTTTTTACGAAATTTGTTCTACACATGTAATGGGAAAATATGACATTTTTGGAGTTTCGAAAGTTTCAATATGATATTATAGGAAATTTAGAAGAATATATATGGAACTCCCCTAAAGATACAAGTTTCTAACCATTTTAGACTACAGAAGAATACGAAAAGTTAGAGTGTTGGTACATTGTGATGTTGATGCATTTATCCAGCTGTACAATTTTCTTGATGAACGATGGGTTTGCATATTTTACCAGTATGATGGCAACTGTGATGAATTCCATACTAATCCAGTCAGCATTGGAGAAATTAGGTGTTCAGACACGTGCCCAGTCTGCATTATCAATGCCAGAGGTTTTTGAACCATACAGTAAGCAAAGAGCAATCCGACATCTAGAAAAAGGACGGGTGGTTATATTTGGTGGTATTGGGGCTGGCACTGGAAATCCTCTTTTCTCTACCGACACAGCTGCTGCCCTTAGAGCTTCTGAGAGTATGGCCTGCATTTTGTTGTATTCTATTTTTCTAGACGGCCAAAATTTTATTACCATTACAAAAATACAATATCTTATTGTCTACCTTTTTAACAACAACTTGGTCTATGATATCTAATTATGAGAAACTGCATGAAATAGAAACAAACGTTACACTTGTTCCTGATTTTAGTAACCTATGCACAAAATAGAAATCAGCTATCATATTATTACGAATTTTAGCGATCAAGTTACCGTTGATAGCATATTGTAGCAACCAAGTTATTCTTTACTGATGTTTCAAAAGTTAGTTACTTGAAATATATTTGTTACCATTTATGTGTTATGTGTACATGTATATGCCACATGACTTCTGAGTTCTGATACGACATTTACTAATTATATCTGATATTAACTTCAAGGAAAGTCATTGTTTCAAACTTTTAAATAATTGTTAAAATAAAATTTCACATAAGATTTTTTTTTGCTTATGTGCATTTGATGTGGAGGCTTGCATGACGTCAAGTGCCACACAGCATATATGAAGTTTAAAAATATGAATTTAAACAGTTGATAGCTTTCCAAACTTGTCAATAATTTTTTTTATTGTATGTTCTTCTCACATAAGAAATTATCACTCATGTAGAGGCTTTCATGAAATCAACTGGTGTCAAATTAAAATGAGTTTGGTTTCTAAAATCAGTAATAAATGTATGTTGATTTCTGTTTTATGCCTAACTTAAAGTTGGTTGCTAGAATCTGGAAAAAAACTCTAAAGTTCATTTCTATTTTGTGCATTATGCGCTCCATATATTTATAATGTAATAACAACTCAAAAAGAGCAGAGTTGTAAATTAATAGTCTTTAGTTTTCTTGCAGTTCATGCGGATGCTTTTATTAAAGGTACAAATGCAGATGGTGTATATGAATGTGACTCCATGAACAATGTCGCATTTGAGCACATTTCCTTTAGGGAGTTGGCTTCTAGAGGTGCGTCACCAATGGACATGATGGCCGCGACATTTTGTGAAGAAAATGGAATTCCTGGTTGGTTTCTTCTTATCCCTGCCTTTTCTTATAATAATATTGGGAGTTATATCTTAAACCAATAAGTTTAGTTCTATCTTTGCTGTGTGTGGGTCCCATCCTAATTAGTTATTAGTGCCAATCTCAACCCATTCACTTATGAACGGGTTGATTAGCGCTTGGTTTTATCAACGCATATGTCCTATTCTCCTAAATCTGTTATTTACCCAATCAACCTATTAATAAGATGTAACATAGTAATCGACTATAGTTTTCTTTTTCTAAGTTGGATAAAAAAATGTTTGTAGATCAACCAAATCCAATGTGTAACCAAATACGACCCGTTTCAATCTAGATCTTTTTAACCCTAAGTATGACCTGTTTCAATCAAAATCTTTTTAGCCAGTAACCACCTCGCCCCTCTTTCGATCTCTGCAATTTATCTTAGTAATGGTAACACACCATTCATTTATTTATTTATTTTTTGCAGTTGTGATATTCAATCTCCATGAGCCTGGAAATATATCAAGAGCATTATCCGGAGAAAATGTTGGCACATTAATTGATCAAACGGGAACGACCGACTAATTTTATATGCGTGTCTTGTGGTCAGACTCACCCATCGGCCCGCCAATTGCTTGAGCTACCCCCCTCTTGTATTTGTTGTGTACATTATTATCACCATTATGTCTACATAGATGTCTTAGTTAGAGTGTTGTAATATCTATTGTTGAGTCTCAGCTGTAATCGGGGTCTTGTATCATTGTGATTGGTGATTCTGCCCACATATCGCGCTTTTGATTGTCAATCAACCACAGTTTCCAGTATGATGTGTGTTTGTATCAATCGTTAATACTAATATTTGACTTGAGTGGTTAAACTCATTTATTTGACAAAGGCTCGTGTCTATGGTGGATTTGGTTTTAGAATTTTTTTTTATCAATATCACACACGAAGACAAACAAGCAGGTCATACATACTGTATCTAATACGTACAAGACAAACGAGCAGTTTATACATACCGTATCTAATACATATATTCACGTAACATAATTCTAAGCGTGTTGAAGTTAATATTGACGTATTTGATTCAATAGTGTTTTGGTTCATCGAATTTGACTCTAAACATGACATGATTGTCACCCATTAATTTATCTGGTTTAATATGTTTTCTTGTAAATGTTGTTTTCGTGATTTGTGGTGGTGCCAAACATTGCCCACTAATTTCATGTGACACATAATTTTTTTTATATATGTATCTAATATTCAAATGATGTTATTTCATAACCATTGTTATAAAACAAGGTCTACAAGGCCGAGTACTCTCCGAGTAATCGTTCCAAGGTAGATTGTCGATGCGACTTTCTTCAACTCCGTTTAATTACTTAGAATCGATCAAACCTGGTCAACCTTGACCAGAATCAGATATAGTAGGTCAACTAGGGCCTATTTAAACTTTAACAAAAATAAAAAATAATTTATATGCCTATTATATCAAAGAATGAATATCATTTTCACATATTTTGTTATAAATATTATCAAATTTACATTATTTGACATATATTTGATTTGCCAAAACTAAATTCTTTATAATTTAACATGTTCGACTACTCCTCGAGTACTCTCCGCCTAGACCGAGTACTCTCAACTCCTCGCTTGACCGACTACGGAGCGACTAGCGAATTTTGCAACCATGTTCATAACGATAAAACCCGTAAATACAACTGTTTAAAGTTCAAGCTCATAGCCCACGCTATTTGGGCTGTTGTGGGCTTGTTACTGGGAAGAGGCCTGATGAGATCTTTTTGCTGCTAGTTTGGGTTTCTTTACACAGCCTTTTTTTTTCTTGATCTCAAGCAATTAGTATTGTGATGTATTTCAAATAATTTAGCTTTATGTTTTACTTACACTTGATGTTACACACTTTATGGGTTACAAATGTATTTTCAATGTTTTCGAAACCGGATTGAACGTCGAACCGGACGTCTTACTGAATTGGTGGTCGGACCGGTCGGACCGGACTTAAGAACCGGATAACGTCATAATTATATATATAGTATATTATATGTATAGTTATATATATAATTAAATATAAGTTATTTATATATGATTTATATATGTATTTTATAGTTACATATAAAACTTAACTATATTTGTATATCCAACACACTAATTTATGATTCAATACCCCGTTTTTACCCATTAAAATAAAAAAATCAAATTCCAGTCCGAACCGGTCCGGTTTCCCGGTCCGACCACCGGTTTGGGACTAACCGGCCGGTTCGACCAGTTCAAAAAGAATCATAGCGGACCGGACCGGCCACCTAGACGATCCCCGGTCGGACCTGTTGACCGGCCGGTCCGATCCGGTCCAACAACATTGTGTATTGTCACAAAGTCTTTAAAGATAAGATTGATTTATAAATATATTGAAAGTCACTCCGCTGATGTTACATCTATATATGTGACAATTGCGAAGATTTAGAGTTGATGGTTTTTACTTTAATTTTGAAACAAATATATTCTTTTTGTGAAAACTATGATTTTGAAATGGTTGTATCAAGTGTTGTTATTATTATGAGTTTGTCTGGTTCGAAGTGGTTATATATATGAGAATTGAAGAGTTTGAAAATCCGTTTAACAAGAAAACATTTGAAATGCTTTATGTGTATGAGAAATTGACAATGTGAAAGAACATGAAAGTTTTGCTAACGTAATCCGTATATCTAATCTTTTAAGATTGAAGATGGAAACAAGAAAGCATCTTCCGTGCATATTGATCTATTGACTATTGAAACTATTTCTCACTGATATTACAAGTTGCACTGATAATTGTTGACAGATGTTTCTCTTCAATGAAGCTTGTGAAGTTGAATTTGTCCAATCAAATTTGTGATAAATTTATGAATGATTGTTGCTTTTGTTTCAAAAAATAATAATATTTTTATTTAAATTCTTGTCTTTTATAATTACACTAAAAATTAGTCTCAGGACGTATAGCCTAGTTGGTATAAGGATCGGTGTGATACGGCCTTAACTAAACAAAAAAAAATTAAAGATAAAATCATACAAATGATCAAAATATTTTCTATATATTAAGATTATTGTTAAAGAAGTTTAGTGGGCATTTTATATACGTTACCGCTTTCTGTCTTCAAATTTCTTCCAAATTACCAACCACCTTTCTTTTTATGATTGAGTGCACTACATGTCCCATGTGATATTATATTCAAGGTTCTTTTTTAAATAAAAAAGGTTAAATGAATCAATTCGCGCTAATAAGAATTAATAAATGGCACACTTCAAGTCCTTCGGACTTGGTCCAAGTGGTATGAGATTCCCCTTCCAAAGTGGAGGCTAGGGGTTCGAACCTCTTTGGTATCAGTTTGGGGACATTTAGAGCAATGAAGAGAATTTTCCTTTAAGCTAGTGGTTGCGGAGGCCGATTCTCAGAGCTCGACCCCGGTTTTCATCCGGCTGTTACTCCAGAGGGCCGGGCAACCCTTGTGGAGGCAGTACGGTTTCCGGGGGAACGCCGTAACCAAGTCTGACAATCCAACGTGGACCCGGTTCAGACAACATAGTCTGGAACAGATCTTGGCTAGGGTCGCCCAGGGGGGCGATGTGACATTGGGTCACTCGTAAGAAAGTCACCGTTCAAAAAAAAACGGCACACTTCAAACATCTCGCGTTTAAAAGAGATATGCTTTTTATTATACTATATGGGTGTCCGTGCAATATGACGAGGACGACATTTAAATCTGGTACATGTTTTTAATTTTTATTATTTTTGTAATACTCAAAAAGTTTTTAACATGAGAGATTAAAGATATAGCTAAAATCTTAAACCTTTTTTTATAGTCTTAACAAGTATTTAAACATGATAGATTTAAGATTTAGCTGAAATCTTAAAACAAATTAAATTTTTTTGATTTATGGATAGATAATGTAATTTTTTGTGTAAGTTACAGTAAATGTAAGGTTATTATATAACTAATTGGAAGGATTAATCTGTAAATAATGTTAAAAATATTATTTTATCCTAAAATATGGTTGTATATTATACATATAATAAAGTACTTGTTCTTAATTTTATGATATCTTAAAATACCACTCTTATATGCTTTATATATAGTATAGATAATCAAAACTTCACTTAATTTGCTCACACGAATGATATAAACTTGCTCATTACTTATATCTTTCTTTTATGTGTGACATACACTTCGCTGCATATTGTTTCGCTACCATAGTTCGTCGCATGCTTATTCGCTACTTGCATAACTAATTACGCGCAATCCATACTGCTTATTTCAATTAAAGAAAGACTTTGCTACAGGTATAAAGTGAATAAAGAAGTGGATTGTGTGAAGTTGATGCAAACAAGGTTCTATAAAGAAACTCATACTTTTTCATTCTACAAACAAACGACCATAAGTTTATACATAGAGTTTTAATGTAAATTATTGGAACACAAATTGATATAAATATGTCAACTTGGTTTCAACTACCACGCAAAATCAAGCAACTAATTACGGTTCAAAAAAAAAGTTTGATCAAAACCTTTTAAGTGATGATGACAATAGCCATCTGTTCGTATTTTGAATTGGTCATATTTTTGGTGTAATAAGTACAAGCTATAACTAATAAAGAGCAATTAAATTGTTTCTTTTTGTAGACTTAATATATAAATGAACATTTTTTTTAGTTTGCCATTGTTACCAGTTTAGTTTTATATTACTTTATTATTTATATATGTAGCTATTTATCATTTATTTAGAGAGATATTCATTACAATTTACAAAGTTAATTTTAAAACAAACCATAAGAACTGAATAAGCAATTATATCTTTTTATCTTTATTTTTTCTCTCATTCTATTTCTTCCTCATTATATGTCACTAAGGGGGCGTTTGGTTCGCGGAATTTGTTGGAATTAGAATTGGAATTGGAATTTGAATTGTAATTCAAAGGAATTACATTTGGAATTCAATATTTTCCAAATGATTTGGAATTCAAAGGAATTGGAATCTATAAAGGGAATTTAAATTCCAAATGCATTTCCAGTGCCAATACATTATAAAGGAATTGGAATTTATCACCGTTGCAA
>BJCO01000537.1:0-17788 GCA_018326465.1 Flaveria floridana | reverse complement strand
TTTAAGGTACATACATACATACACTTGGGTTGGTTGATACAAGTTATGTTTGTTCTCTAATTGATAAATTGCTTCCAATGGCCTACTAATGTTTTCAAAAAACCGGTTCCGTTTAGAACCCGAACCGGTTTTGAGAAAAAACGGTTTCACCTCTAGATTCACTAGAGGATTGATAAGCTAAAAAAAACGGATATGGGGATGTTAAATTGTTGTCGCCGCCGCATTGCGCGGGTGCCCTACTAGTCACGATATATACACATGAACCAAGGCATTTCTTTTTTTCTTTTCTTTTTTTGGAATATTATATCACTCTTCCTTTAAAAGTTCCATGTCAACTAGTAGATTTCACATTTGATGTAATATAATCTGAAAGAGTCATACACGAATGTTTAATCACATAAATTTCTTAAAGTTACAATTTAAACCTTAAGTTCATCGACCAGTGTTTCATAACTAGATCGAGCGCAAAAGTTTATATGTATAATCACGTATCCTTTTTTGTCCTTAAACTTAACAAAGGGGCACCCTAGCATCAATGAATGAGAAGTGTACAAGACATAAGCCAAGAGCAAACCCTATATATGGAGGTAGACTCATGAACAAATAATGGCCATAAATTGTGACTTTAGCATATATGGTGAGCAGAAAAAGAAAGCAACCAAACATTTTTGTTTGGTTCGGTAAAACAAACAAGACCAACCATGTTAAGATGCATCTAAATGCTAGCATGAGCCAATAGGCATGATATTAGGGTAGCGATGTGGACGCCCATGACACGTGTCAGATGACGAGTGGATTATTCGACTATACTTGTATGCGGGATATGGTGTAGGATTTGATTGATATGCCTTAAAAAGATGGATGTGTTTTGATCCATCTTTATCTGTGATAAAGTATGCAATAGTTGTCTGTTGTATGCTTGTTTTTGCATAATGAGAACTAATTAATATAGCGTTACAACCCGTAGCATATTAAGGACATGTGAATTTACTTTTCTTAAGGATAATTGATCTCCATTACTGCATTTGTAATGTTAAGGACAAAACTTTATCCATATATAGCACTCCACTTAAGTATTTAAATATCTATCATTTTCAATAACTAACTCAGAAATATATATATTTTTGTAATTATCCCTTAAGTTTTTAGTTGGGTCCCATTTTTCTACTATAACATCATAACTAAGTTTTTTCCCCGGGATGAATTTTTATCTTTTTTTTTCTTTCATTATGCGGCGTGATTTTGATCGTTATCGGTTTGTTTATAGTAAAATACAAAATCAAATAGCAACACCAGTTCTGGTAATACCAATACCGGAAACAATGATGTGTGCGTATAATCGATTCAGTTCGCCACAGTGCCACAACAATAATTGCACGCACTATAGTCTACGATAGCAAAAAAAAAAGTTACTTGATTTTGAATACAACTCTGTTTTTTATTAAAAGTGAACAAGCGAAAGTTATTTGCCCCATCCGACGTGATGATAATTTGTTCGTTTTACCCCGCACTACGCGGAGTGAGTTTGATCATCATCTCCTCGATTTGCCAAAAAACCATAAAAGTGAATGCTGAAATTGCTCCTGATAATATCAATACTGGCAACATTTTTTCCGCTCATAATCGCGATCGATTCGGTCCGTCACGGTACCGCAATTTTATCTGCACTCGCTATGGCGTATGATACAAAAATGTATTCAATTTGAAATACAACTTTGTTTTATAAAAAGTTATATCATACCCGAACATTGAAAACAATAAAACTAAAGACAACCGCATATTTTGTTTTTTTAGAAAAATCATGAATAAAAGTTATCCCACTACGTGACATGACGGGAGTTTGATCGTTTTTTCTCCCAAGTTATGTGGAATGACTTCGGTTGTCATCGTCTCGGCTCGTAAAAAACCATTAAAGTGCCTACCAAAACCTGTTCCGATAATACAAATACTAACAACGATGTTTTTCGCTTATAACAGGTAATGTTTGCCACGGTACCACAACGATAACTGCACTTACTAGAGCTTACTATAGCAAGGAAAGGTATTTGATTTCAGTACATATCTATTTGAAACAATATAGGAACATTGACAAAAAAAACATAAAACACCTTTCATTATGTTTCTTTAAAAATTTAACGAATGTAATTTATTACACAAAAACGAAATTAATAGAAAATAAAACGGGTATCATAAACTATATTATATATATGAGTGGTGAAAATGAGAAAGAAAAAAAAAACTAAACCATTTAAGTTTATGGTAACATTTTAAGACAAAATTATTGTGGCAACATATAAGGAATCAAAATATATTAGTTATCTATTTTTTTAATATACATAATTATTTATTTTATTGTGTTATTTATTTTAATAAACTAATTTTATATAGTGTATATAAATAAAATAAATTATTATCTATACTAATAAAGCAAAATAGTTTTTAACATATGGCATCCTCTCACAAACTATTTTGACACATGTCATTCTCTTACAATCATTTTGACACGTGTAATTATCATAGAAAGTAATGATAATATTAAATGTTAATTATGTTGTGTATTTTTTTAAAATAATAAATAAATTTTATGTTTTTTTATTAAAGAAATGTATGAAGATTTTTAATATAAAATTTTTTTAAAAAATGGTGTTGTCTAAAAATAACTTTCTTTTAAAAAAATAGCCTGTTTAAAAAAGAATTTTTTACAACAAAGTATTTTTAATAAAGGTTTAAAAGAATATTATTATTATTGTTATTACTTAAGGTAGTTAATTGCATACAATTTTATTAATATATTATCATAGATTTTTTATAATTTCTAAATATTAATTAATAACAACTAATTTAATATTATTATTTAACCCGTATGATACACGGATTTTTTAAACTAGTATATGAATATTACATGTATAATTTGAACTATTAGAAACTGTTTTCCAGTCAAATTTTTTTTATCTATGTGTAGTTTATTAATATTTTATAAAATATACAGAATTACAAGAAAACTTATAAAAGACGATTCTTTTTTTACTCTAACATGATTCACATGATCACATCCCTAAAGTTTCTAATTGATATCATAACCAGTTATATGAATTTTTCTTTCAAATACGCATAGGAGATGAGACACAAGTTAATATAAATTGATTTCTCCCGAAAGTCCCAAAAAAACCACACTTGACTATCTCAACTTCTTTGTAGTGCCTATTAGCGACTTCTGTTAACTGAGTGTTAGATTCATGAAAATGCTAGTGAAGATAAAGATGTGAATGTAAATGATATGGATAAAAACACGAGTTAAGCTCATAGGTGGTCATGACAATACACTAGCTAATATTCATCTTTTATTTTGCATCAAGTTAACATCCTTAATCTTTGAATTATTATGGAACTTGTATCTATCAAAATTCAAAGTTATAACCGAAATTTGATATTTACACGTAAATAAGTGAAACGTCAATTTTGAAGATAACTCATGATTACCCCATGAAACACATCACATGTTATTACGCATTGAATCTTTGAATTATTATGGAACTTGTTTCTATCAAAGTTATAACCGAAATTAGAAATAATGCTTTGGGCTTGGGGCCCCTCAAAATTAAGGGCCCTCAAATTTTTTTAAAGGTTTATATTAAACAATAGGCATTGGGCCTACATATTAAAAAATATGAAACGATAATGAAGCAGGTTCTTGGAGGGTTTCTCACATATCTGATGTTTTTATCGGTTTCCCAAGAGTCGTTAATATGGCATAGAAGACGACGAGTCGAAAAACTACAGGCTGCACACCTGTAAAAAACACATTAAAGACAACACCAGGGTTGCAAGGAAGTGGTACCTAGCCAGTATGCATCGACCCCTGTTCTACATGTCTATTGTTCTTCACTTCTTGCCTTTAAGGCCTCTTTAATCGACTCATCGACTAATAATTCCACAAATCATAACCTAAACTCAAAGGGACTATGTTCTATTATTGGCATCTGACCAACCTCTATGGCTCTGTTCTTGGGATTTCACAAAGCAAACACCATACAAGGGGCCCTACCACCCAAAATGCAGTCTAGCAGACGACAAGTGAACCACAAAGGTTAGTATTTTGCCTCTTCGGACTTTGATCAACCTTTATTGAATTATAGTTTTTGAGCCTTTGATTTAGTCATATACTGTTTTTTGTAAATTTGTAGTTTTATATTTTTGCTCAAACAAAATTGATTAGGCTCATAGCCTCATATGTTGCTAAATTGCTTTTTGATTAGTAGCATATGAATGTTTGATTTTGATTTAGTCTACTTTGAATCGACCTTTGTGGCTCTTTATTTATTAATTTTTGCTTTGATTTACTGAATAAGGCCTTATATTTTTTAGTTCGATTGGGAACCCATAAAACGTTGAGTCGGCTCTGGGTGGAACTAAACGGTTTTGTTGCGTTTAATTTTGTTTTACGTGGTAAAAGCTACAAGGAGGATACGCGTATACTTCGTATGTCTATTATCAATTCATGACCACTATACGTGGATTTGCACCGAAAATAGGTGAATGGTGAGTGTGAAATTGTGTTTATAACTTTATATGAGCAATCTTAAGTGATCACTCTTGAGACAAAAGCCATAAGAAAGTTTCGACAAAGTTGGATCAATTTCCATCACTACTCTCGAATAATATGCAACCATCATAAACACATGCATCATTATTGATTAAGGAGCAACTATTTCCAATACATTATTTAATGGTGTTAATTAGTTAACGTAGATAATCATATCATGAATATGCACATACGGTCTTAGAAAAACAATGTTACATATAGTTTTTTTTTAACGTCAAATGTACGACCCTGCTTCAGATGATAGGTGTTATCTTAATCGGGTCCACCTATTCGTTTTCCAGCCAGGACCGCACCCTCAACCCTCTTAGGAGAAACTCGTTGCTGAAAAAACCTCATGGCTCAACTATAAACAATTTTTGTTCAGAGTGAGATTTAAACCCATGATCTCTCATTTATTTACATGTTATGAGTGACTCACATTAACCAGTTGTGCTAAGGATCATTGGTTACGTATAGTTGATATGAAGCTCATTTAAGAAATGATACACTCGTATTTGTAGTAATAAGTAAAGAGAAATGGACTGGAAAAGAGTATAACTTTAAGTGAGCAAGCGTTGTGACAAACAACCTTATGCGATTTGCTTGACTAAATAACAAAATTTAACTCCTTCCAAAAGATATTTACTCAACAGACGCATACACATGGGTATTGGTGTTCAAAAATATTCGAATCCGAAACGAATCCAAAATATTCGAAAATCTAAAATTCGAATATCCGAAATTTTCGAAAATCTGAAATTCGAATATCCGAAATTTCGGATTCCGACAGTGATTTTGAGAATTTTCAGATATTTTGGATATTCGAAATATCCAAAATATATTTAGAAAAAATTAAAAATATTATATATTAATTAAATATTTTGGATATTTTTAGATATTTTGGATATTTTAATAAAAACTTTGAATATCCGAAAACAATCAACACAAATTATTATATTTTTATTAAATTTATTAAATAATACAATTTTTAAGTCGGATATCCGAATCCAGAATTTCGGTTCGTATTGTGAAATTCACTATCCGAAGTTTTTGGATATCCTAATTTGAACACCTCTACACATGGGTCTTCTTCACCGAGTGGGTAAATGTTAGGAAATCAAGTCTTGTGACATAATGTTGGATACATGAGTTTTTATTGAATTGAGTAATTAAAAACAATTTTATTAGTGAACTTAATATTAATACGACTTTTTCTCTTTTAATTAGGTGAATTCAAATATATGATAATATAAATATTGCTCTTTACTTGTAACCTCCCCTCTTTACCTTTAGTAAAGGATTGGCACAAACACCACATTTGAAATCTAATCCTTATCTTTAAAGTGTAAGTTAAAAAAATAATAAAAATCTAAGGGAACTTGTGGCTTTAAAACCACAAAGATACAATGAATAAAGATCCATTTGCTCTCCATTCTTGAAGTTATACCCTACTTGTCCCTATACACTCAAATCACGGTTGTTCCACTTCTATTGGAGCCCTTAACTCCAATACGAAACACTATAGCCACAACAATCAATACCCTACACCCAATTAAACCATTTCCACTACAATCCGTATTCAAATTTGTACTTCATGCATTAATTAGTTGTACTTTTGTAGTCACTATTCACATATCTTGCACACATAGATTGACAAACATTACTATAAAAGGAAGGTTTTGTACTCATTTTTTTCTACTAAACCCTAAATCATTCCATCTATTCCATTCACTCCTTCCCAACTCAAGATACTCCCAAAGAAGCCTATATTAAACATTTGTAACATAATTCGGATTCGTGGATAGCTTTTCGATCTTGGTTTTATACACTCTTTCAAGAGAAGTTTGTCGTTTTACTCCAAGAATGACCGAGACCATGCTACTTTCATCCCAACAAAAGAAGCCGCTCCATCATAGGAAAGGTTCAGACGAGCTTGGCGTGTTTGAAGCCACTGGTTATTTCTCGGGTGCCACTGAAAACTTCAGTGTCACCTACAGAAATATCAGCGAAGCCAATAACTTTAGCAACATTTTGCAAAAGTATAACACGAGGCCTATCCGAAGAATGAGTCTTGACATGCCAAACAATAGAGGTAATTCCACTCCCTTACAATCCATGTTGATAGAGAATCCCACCATGATAACCAAAGAGAAGAAGTTCAAACAACCAAGCTCACCAGGAGGGAAATTGGCTCATTTCTTGAACTCACTTTTCAACCAAACATCTTTAAAGAAGTCAAAGTCAAAGAAAAAGTCAACAAAGGATGAAGATGAGAGTCCTAGTGGTTGGAAGAGGAAAAGGAGGAGCAGCATTAGCCAGTTCAAGAGTGGAACCGCTGCTGCCACCGCCACCGCCGCCACTGCCGCCACAGGAACCGCCATTGTTACGAGAGATGATAAATTTTCCTATTCAACCTCAACAAGCTCAGGCTTTAAAACACCACCTGCTTATCATGTAGCACACACACCCATAAAGACTTCAAGCTATCTCAAGCCTCCTCAAACTACTGAAAACCTAAACAAGATTGAAAATTTCATTATAAAGAGTGATTTTCATGACAAAAACATGAGTTTTAGAAATGGGTTTGTGGAGAAAGTTAAGAGTTTTAACGACAAACAAGAAGAACACCATCCTTATAAGCATGTTTTAAGAGAAGATATCAAAGCATTCAAGAAGTTTACTGATGATGATGGTGCAGATAGTGACTCAAGTTCTGATCTTTTCGAGTTGGCGAATTGTGATTTGGGTCATTGTTCCAGTGGTTTACCTGTTTATAAAAAAACCCATAGCATCAAGAGAGGCGCACCGATTTCGATTTAAGTGTGTTGGTCTCTTGTTCAAATTCTTCGATCCATCTATTGTTTAGTTGTTTTGTAACATAAAACCCTAGTCATTTGCATCATATGTTTACATATGGAGGTTTAATTATCGGTTTTTAATTAGTAATATAACTACCCTTGCAGTTATTGCCTTGATCATAAGTTAGTCTTTTTGATTTACTCATAGTAGACAAGATATCAAAAAGCCTAGAGTGAACCAATGATAGTACAAAATCTGTACTTGTATGTATGTATATATGTGTTGTATATATCCCATTATCCTGTTTGGTAATTTTCGGGGTCCGTATGAAGTGTCTAGGTCGTGGGACATTTATTTTAAAGCGAAGTTATAAGCGTTGGTTAAAATAAAGATGTGATTTGGGTTTAGATGCACGGTTGTAATGATTTGACACAAAACACTATAATCATACGCTTTGTTGTGTCAAAACCTCGACAACCTGATTACACCGTTGTACATTATACACATTATTGTTACAATTAGTTGATTTAAATGCGTAGTTATAATCCATTAAAATACATAATGTATCAACATTTTTAATGTTTTTTTAAGAAATATATAAATATTGTAATTAATTAAAAAGAATAAAAAAAACTTAATTTCATGATATGATTATTCGAAAAATTTAAAGTATGCATAAAGCTCATAACAAAAACCAACAATGAAGGTTGCTTGTTTTTTATTTCAACCATTTAGTTATCTACATAATATTATTTAAAACCTTGTCACTTTTCATTTGTAACTTCGTATCATTTAGAACCTTGTCTCTCTTATCTTTCAATGAGTATGGGTAAAAGATCTGCATTTGCTATAACTTTCACTGACACAATCTTAACCATTCATAATGCGATTAACATTTATATATCACATTTTGCATGTAAAGTGAACTTTTCATTTTTGTGTTCGAATTTTATTCTCTATACAATTAAACAACACTTACACATCTTGAAAAACAATATGGGGTTCGATCGTCTTTTAAGAATAAGATCATTAGATCTATATCTTATATGACTAAAATCTACAACCAATAGAGGTGTAAAAAAAACCAGTTTTAGCGAAACGGGTTCCTAGTCCGACCCAAACCGAACCGGCGGTTTTTATACTGGTTTGTAACCCGGCAACAAAAACCGGTTTGTAAACCTGTTTCAATTAAAAAAACAGTTAAACCAGGATAAAAATCGGTTTTTCTACAAACCTGGTTTTTCTAAGAACCCAGTTTTTCTAAAAAATCGGTTTTCAAACCGGTCCAAACCAATTTGAGCGGTTTGAGGATTCTTGATGAAAAATCGCTTTGAGAAAAAGCCGATTTGTACGTATTCAAGAAAAACTGATCCGGTTTAAAAACTGAAACGGTTGAAGAAAAAAACTGATTTATATACCTCTAACAACCGGTATATATGTAACACACCACCGGAATCTTTTTATGAGTAGAATTGAATTTCTATTAAAAAATGCATGGAATGGAACATGATTATAGCGTATTTCACAAAGTGGATGTATCAATTATTATCCCACGTGAACACCCATCATTCTTGACTTAATTTTTGTCGAGTATTAGAAAAGAATTTTAAATTTCAGTTACACTTTTGTTAAGTTCTACACTTTTACTACACTAGTAAAAATGATTTTATCAACATCTAAAGTTTATTACGTATGTTTATTTGTTTGTTTTCTCAAAAATTGCTTCAATTATTATAATTTTTATCTTCTAATATAGCCACTTATGCATATTTCTTTATTTATAGAAGTCTAAGACAAAAGTTAGTAATACCATAAAACTGATATTTTATTTCATTAATCTAACATCTATATCATCATAGTTTGCTAACTCTTTACAACATACCATGTTGTGTTACGCATAAATGCATAATGGTAACATCTATATCATCATACCTTAATATGATATCTCCAACGTCTATACGTATACACCAGAGTCGACCCAATAGCTTAATTGGTCCAAGCTAGAGCTTTGGGCCTCCCAAATATATAGGGCCTCCAATTTTAATGACCTAAGGCCTCAACCTTCAAGCCCAGTAGGCAGTAGCCCACACAAGAATACAAGATAACAATCCTAGGTCCTGGAACCGTATCGCAGACCCATTCCAAATGCGTTTCTTCTGTTCTTCACTTCAGGCAACTGTGTGACTCTTCACTTCTTCCCTCGCTGGCTCTTCGAGATTAGCAAGCAGGCAAGCATTCAATTCGTTGCCTATGACAGTCGACAATCAAAATGGCCTGCGACTTCTCGAGATCTAACAGTAACATTAGGTTCTATTCTTTGAATAAATCCTCACTCCCTTTTCAATTCAACCTATGATTTAACTATTCAACTTGCAATTTAAGAATTTAGACTTGAATCTTGATCTACGACTTTGGATATTCTGATTAAGAAATAAGAAGGCTAGGTTTGCTGCTCGAGTGCTCGGGATTAAGAAGGGGCAGAATCGGTTGTGGATCGATTTGTGAATGACTAAATCAGAATCAGGTTAGTTTTCTGGTTTTTATTTAAGTGATTTATTGATTTCTTAATTTGATTATGAATTGATTGATTGTTTTTTTTATCTAAATTGGTTATTAGTTTTTTGTTTTTTAATTAGTTTATTTGATTATCACATTGCTTGAATCTGATAATCTCATTAGTTTGATTACTTCATTAGTTCATTAACATTTCTTGAATTTATAACAATGTCAAACCTAATCCGTGAGTTTGAATGTGGAGCATCAAAAAAGGATAAAAAGGCTAAACGATAAGTTTTAAATGAATCACTAAAAGGTGATATTGAGATGATTGCAGAATTTGATCCGATAATGCAAGAACATATTAGACGTATAAAAAATAATGAAATTCATAATCATTACCTTGGACATAATATGCAAAATGAACTAATTAGCTTATTAGCAAATGAAATCAAAACAAAAATTATTAGTAAAGTTAAGGAAGCTAAATACTTTTCAATTATATTAGATTGCACTCCCGATACAAGTCACAAAGAACAAATGTCCGTTATCTTACGATGTTTAGATATGTCATCAACCCCAATACAAGTTAAAGAATACTTTCTATAATTTTTAATATTAAATGATACAACCGGTAAGGGTCTTTTCAATGTTATTATTGAAGAAATTAATAAGATAAGACTTGATGTAGATGACATTAGAGGACAAGGTTATGATAATAGAAATGTTGATAATGAAATAAAAAGTTTGATGAAAATTTTGATAATGAAACTATAAAAACACCAATTGAAGGTTTTAAAACCGATTACTTCTTATACATAGTAGATCAAGCTAGTTTTTCACTAAAAAATAGATTTGAGCAATTTAAAGAGTTTGAAACTACATTTGGTTTTTGTTTAGTATAAAAAAGTTAAAATCCGTCGATGAAGAAAATTTAAAAAAGAAATGTATTTTTCTTGAAAATATTTTAAAACATAATGATAATGTAGATGTTGATGGTGTGGATCTATTTCAAGAATTACAAATGTTAAGAGAAATTATACACTTAGAATTTGACACAATAATTGATATATTAAATTATATTAAAAACTTTAACTCTTTTTCAAATGCATTTATTGTCTACCGAGTTATTTTAACAATTCACGTAACTGTTCTGCGGTGCGTAGCTTTTCCAAATTAAAACTTATAAAAAACTATTTACGATCTACTATGTCACAAGAAAGGTTCAACAGTTTAGCTCTTTTGTCGATTGAAAAAGAATTTTTAAAAGAATTTGATTACGAAGAATTTATTAAAGATTTTGCATCAAAAAAGCTAGAAAAATAAACTTAATCTAAATATAATTAGACAAGCACAATAAATAACTTTAAAAAAAAATTTAACTCCGCCAATTGTAAACTTATTAGTTTATTATTGCCGGTCCCAAACCCGGATAAAGGAGGATGGTTTATATCAATATTCTTTTGAGGGTCTCATATTTTTCTGTTCGCTTTGGACCTCCAAAAACGTTAAGCCGGCCCTGGTATACACTAATACACTAAAGTTTTAAGAACCAAGTGGTAATTTATTCACTTGTAAATACACGATAATATGTAAACCATCCACAAATATTGTAATTCAATGAATACACCAAATTATTCTCTTAATCCACATATTGCATTCATCGGTGAATACACAAATAAAAATTTAAAAATAGTGTATTCGTCAATAAACACATTTAAGTTCTCGTAATCTAGAAACAGTATTTATGCACTAACATATTCTCAGAATGCACTTTGAGTATATATCTTCACCGTTGAATATGCTAAAGTATAATCACACACATAATGTATACACCAGAGAAAATGCCTTAAACTATCAACATAGGATAATCTCAGGTGATTATAATGAAGTAAGAATCTACAATAATAATTTCTTTACAATATTCTCGAAATTGGTATATTCATTAGTTAATAATAAAGTATTCTAGAGTCATGTATTCTTAGTGCATTCACAGCAAATACACTAAAGTTTCATTACTATTACTCAATAAACTTCCTTTCTATGTAGTGTAAGACTGCAAGCCTGCAAGGTATGTTAAATGAGATGTCTTTGTGTGTTAATGGGCCGAACCCGAACATAATAAAGCTGGAAAATCATGTCAAACGCATAAGCCCAGACATGATATGAGTTTTCGCGAGTGGACGTAAATGCGACCCTATAACCTAGAATTTTGTTCAATTTTAATTACTTGGATACTACTACTAACAATTACAAATCTACAAATAAAATTACAAATGTATGTAAGATGATTATATTTAAACTATAAAACCCTATGTTCATTTCTCTTTTATTTATAATATTTTGACGTAAAATATAAAAAGATACAATTTTAAAAATGAAAAGAAAAACAATGGGCTAAAGGATCAATCTACAACCCACTAGGTAGGCTAAACGTGTTTAGACTGAACATGTACGTAGGTTCAACCCAAACTGTTTAGATTGAACTCAAGCACATGAATTTCATGTTAAGTTATTACTTAGTCACACTTCTAAATGTGTTAGACCGCTATTAATATTTTCACTTAGTTATGATACCATCATAACATGATTTTCTGTTTCTCCAGTATCCTAAATATGTTACCCACCCCTTAATGTCTCTTTTTTACAAAAATACAACCGTATAATTCTTTTGACGTATCTAACTTCTCATAACTCAACCCTCTATACCATCGTCGGGTTCATATATTCTATTTTGTACATGATTATATAAAATTCTAGGTAATAAAACTCATCAAAGTTAATTATATGGTTGAGGGTTCAAGAGAGAGAACTTGTTCTTCTTGAACCAATAAAATCCCTTATAGAGCATAGGGACTCATTTTAATTTCTCCGTTTTTTCTTCATATGTCATATCGTTGATATTTTCATTTTCTTTTCTTTTGTCCATTTTAGTAGGATCGGAATGGTCATCCATTTTCCTCATTCATAGACTTGAATAGTCTCCATCTTTGCTAAAGCATTTGGCGATGGGTCACCGTTCTATGACTAAAATTTGGCCCGTGAAAGAAAGGGGGAGGTATTCCTATGCGGCGAAAAAGGGACCAACTCCATTTCCGGATCAAGAACAATGTTTTCTTTTCATCTATAAAAAAACTAGAAGAGTTGCTTTTATGATCAACTGGAATTTAGGTCGATAACAACTCATACTATTATAATAACTAATAACCAAATGACACCTACTCATGTTTATATCCAAAGAGAATAGTAAAGAAGAGAACCCAATCTTAACCGTTCATTATGATAAAAATCTAAAGGCTTTGATTACACATTTGAAAATTGGTGTGTGAAATATTGCAAGTAAACCAAGAAAATCACAATATATAGCTATAGAATTGAAAACAATTTGGCAGAGAACATATAATGCTGTTCTAAATTTCCAAATTAATTATGTTGCATTAGTCACACATAAACGCCTGAGGAAAGGAGCAAGAACAATGATCCAAAACCCTGCAACACACAAAATAACTTGGTTAAATACTGTTATCAAACTAAATCAGAGGTGTCATACTCGATGCAATTATATATAAGTTTGTTGATTCAGATCATATTGGGAAAAATCATAAAACAGCAACGAAGTTACAGGTTTTGCTCGAGTAAAGTCACTATACTTCTTTCTAACTATAAAAACCACTCAAGTTTTGATATTATTCTACTATTGTGAAATTCTTCATAAGTGTTTAAATTGCATGACCTAAGTTGAACAATTATGAAACTTAGTTATTATTTGGTATTTGATGATTTTTTTTCTTCAGAATAGCCTCATACTTGAGGTTGAACTTTAAGAGAATAATCACTAGATATATAACCAAGTTTAATATTTGTTTCATTCGGTTACTTAATTTAAGTATCAAAACTTGAGTGGATTTGCAGTTAGAAAAACGTTTGAGTGAGATCTTAGTGCAACGGTTAAGAAAATTGGTTATTATTAGGTAAAATATTCCCGATTAGATCTTATTAATAATGGGATAAACCTGTTAAGCTAAAACGGGTCAAATATGTTATTAATAAAACTGATGTGTTCAAATTACCATATTAGCTCATTTAAAAAACCAATAATTGCCAGCTCATAAGTTGTCGATTATAACTACTAGAACAGAACCCCAACCAAAGTATGTCGCTGTTCCACGACATTACACTTATTGTGATAATATATTTTCTTTATTCATATTTAGCATATGAAATGGATAAGAAACATGGCTCTGGGCCAATCCGACCCGACCCGACCCACCCATTTTTCCATAACTAAACCAAACTCTAAACTATTAGAAACAAGATTAAAATACCAAAAAGACAGATGCTGCTGCCCCAGTTACAAGTTCTTTAGCAAGACTACGGTTTTTCCTAGAAGAGGTTGCTTCATAGCTGCACAAATAAGAGTTTATCAAGCCCTATAGCATATAAAAAGTTATACAGAAAACCGCGAGTGCATGAGTAAAAAATGTCAATATTAGAAGATTTATTTCCATGTTGAAGTAGATGCCAACAATGTAATCTTTAATATCTATCGCGATCTATTTATAAAGCATTCATATCAGTTCCTTGCACTCAGTTTCTTCAGTTACTTTTTCAAGAAAAAAACCAGTTAAAATATGAAAATTTATCAATTGAACCATTGATCTTTGTGCATGGAGTCACAAATCCAAGGTCTAATGGAAATAACATTGTTTTTAGAAATCACATAGGAGATCTTTGGAATTTAAACAGCTTATCTCCTTATTGTGTTTTTCAAGAGCAGACAATAGCCTTTTTAGTGTTTGGATGAAGTATTGTGTTTTCATTTACATATTCTTTTGTTCTTTAGTTTCTTGAAAATGAGAGTCTCTTATACAATCTCCTAACAAACCAATGCATCCCTACTTATCAACTAACACTAAACCATCATATCTTAGACATGTGTGATATCACTCAACTGTATGATAACCGATACAACTTATGCCACCGAATTTTTAACCTATTCATCATCAATACAATCCTACAAAAATAGCAAAAACCAACATGGGTCGTATAATAACTTTGCAATGGCCTCAAAAGTGAATTCAATAGTGTGATTAAGCCACAATTGATCAACCGAAAATGCACAACAAGCATCATGCACCGGTCAGGGTTCAAGGACCCTAGTAGTTCAATGAGTAACTAAATAGCTTATAAAAGAAAGAAAAGATAATCAAATGGACTAATTTAACACCCAATAGCCGTGCTTTGCTAAGCCAAACTGAATTTTCTAACACTTGCTATAAGCCAATAAAGTTTATAACTTGAATTTTCCAACCAATTATAAGCTTCACATAAATAACAAGTGTTACTATTCAATGAGAAACTACAGTTTTTCTTTTCAGAAAGGTAATCTTAAGAACAGCAAATCCATACTTTTATGATTCAAAGCTACACAGAATCATTCACCATATCAAAATTCAAAACAGAGGTTCCTTTAGCACTCACTATTAATCTAATTTTCTTTAACCACCATAAATTTCAAGAGATTATATTAACAAATAAAACCCTAAATAATATGAAATCGTTTTTCTTCAATCTAACAACACATCTACAATGACGAACGTAACCCAATAAAGCTAATCAAGCAAAATGCAATCAAAATATCAAAAGCATTAAACCACCTAATATATCATCACTTAAATTCAATGCGAATTGCCTACACACAGTGAAATAAGAGTCAGATCCACTTACATAAAGAAAGAAGCGGTGATTAGGAGGCCAACGGAGAGCAAAATCACGGCTAACGATGGATACCAAACGATTGGGACGGGGCTGGATATGGGTTTTGCCGATTGTGCCTTTCAAATTGAAATCGAAATCAAAATTGAAAACCAAAATCGATCATAGATCAAATAATGTTAACATCAACAGCAAATTTGATCGAAAAGATTAAAACCCACGAATTGCGTACCATTTTGGGGATTTTGGAGGATGATACGGCTGCGTAGATGAAGCTATACGATCAAGATTCTTGATTCTTGAATGCTCAACGAAGTGTGGAGAAATTTTGTTGACATCTTTATCACTCAAGTTTAGAGAGTTTTGCTATTTTAGCTCTATGTTTTGGTTTTCTTCCCAAATACCCCTTGAAGAAAAATGGTTATCGCTAAAAGCACCCCTCCTCTTACAATCCCCACCTAATATCTCTCTTACGAGTGAAAAATAAGTTCAGTAGATGTAAGGGTAAGCAAGGGTGGAACTACCCTTTCGGGATACGGCCTACGGGTTCAAGCGATCCTATAGAATTTTATATCAGTTTTAGATCTTATAGTATCGAAAACTCGAGTGAAGCCATAGTTTTCTTAGAAGTGAACTCATTTAGTATTATCATTTAAACCATACACAAGAAGGGAACTTAATTCATTAGTTTCTCTCCTTGCATGCAAGAATGCACTTGCTTTAGTCGTGAGTTTTGCTTCGGTCACAAGTTTGAATCCTGAATGGTTTTTTTCATGCTCCAGGTTACGAGTTCAAACCCATTAGCATTATTAATTCTAAATAATACACAAGAAATAAGCTTGATTTACTGGTTTTCTAATCTTAAAGGTGGTATTTTTTCACACTTTTTTAATAGTTGAATTACTTTAACCCTCCTTAATCGGCGATGTACTATTATGATCTATTTTTTGTTTTGGTTGACTACTATTTTAAATATTTTTGTGAACCAACATGTGTTTAGTGATTTTAGTTGTTCATTGGAACTTTGATGTAAAAAATCAGACTTGATCTTAAATTTGTGACGTCGAGTTGATAGAAATCCTAGCACCGAAAAAAGTGACACCGGTAGAAGAAAATTTCTAATTACGCCATTGAAGATACTTGTAGTTACTCCCGTACTTTTATAGTTGTGTTACGTATGTTAATAAACATCCTTTTAGATAAAATGCCTACATAAAATTATCAACATCTTTAATTAACATGCTTTTGGATTCATTGATTTTGAATCTTGAAGTCACAATGACTAGGCTAAAATATACTAGTTAAAAAGTATGCATTCAATGTTATAGAAATTTTATTAGTTAATACACGATGGTCCGTGTACTTTACCCATATTACAATATTGGTCCTAAATTTTGAGAAATTACATGCTTGGTCCTTACTGTTTGTCAACTCATAAGGTCTCCGACACTAAACCTGTGTCGTCATCTACCACCATCACCACCATAAACCTGTGTCGTCATCATACCACCGGCCACCACCACCATGCTGTCGGAACCACCACCCCACAGGCTTACCTATCACCACCATTTACCATCACCAACCACCATAGCCATCACCGACAACCATCACCATTAGACCCGGATAACACCATCACCATACCACCCTAGCCACCCGTGAGCACCATCACCGTTGTTTCTATTCGAACACCAACATCAAACCACCACTGTCACCACTGTCACCCAACCACCATCGCAACCAAACCACCACAATCATCAAACCACCGCCGCCACAAAAACATCACCGTCACCAAACCACCGCCGCCACCAAACCATCAACGACACCAAACCAACACCGTCGCCCAACCACCATCGCAACCAAACCACAACAGTCATCAAATCACCGCCGCCACCAAACCATCACCGTCACCAAACCATCACCGTTACAAACCACCAGTCGTATCAAATCGATCCAGATCTACATCAATGGTGTTCCATGGTGGTTGTCACACCCCAACCTTGACGGCGGAAACGTCGAGATGTGAGGGTTAAGATTGTTCACAGCCACATAACGCTATCCTTAAATGAAAATAATATTATCATAAGTTTCAAAGGAAATACATTCATAAGTCTCAAATATGAAAAAGTCCCAAACAATACAAAACATAACATAAGCATTTTATTCATTTAGCTAGGTCCAAATCCTAGTTTATTGCAA
>BJCO01000536.1:0-16753 GCA_018326465.1 Flaveria floridana | reverse complement strand
TTAGCTACGAAGAGACGACCAAAACAACCACCTCACGAACCCACCCAACCACCTTGCGATTGCGAACCCAGAACTCCAATGTCATCACTGGAGTCGGGATTAAGGTACTAGGTCCCTTCTAATTACTTCTCTAATTAACTACATCTTCTCGAGTAAGGTACTAAGGGCTCTGGTTTGTGTTTTGACGATCTCTAATTGACTTTATTTGACTGCTTTGTTTGGATATTTGATTTACTTGTTTTCAAATTCTTTGTTTTGGGTTTAGTTTACTTCTCTGATTGACTGTTTTGGATATTTGATTTAGTAATTAGGAATTTCTTTGAGTATTTGATATAGGAATTTGTTTTAGTTTGTATTTGATTTAGGCATTTGTTTTAGTCAATTAAGTTTGATTTTGTGTTAAATACTTGATTTAGAAATTGTTTTATTCTTTTAGATTTGATATTTTGATCAACATGTCAAAACGAATTAGAGAACAACATGAATATATATAAAATAATTCTAATGAACAATAAAATGATGCTCAAAACGATCCTAATCAACAATCAAATGATTCTCAAACAATCTTAATGATGAACAAAATCAATTAATTAATGATGAAAAAACACATAGTGCACAAGTAAATGAACCAAATAATGAATAACCGAAGTATCAAAAAATCAACAACCGAACAATGATAAAAGAGGATATTTTTAAAGATAAAGTCTTAAAAGGCCATCAATTTTATTTTCGCTTTAGACCTCCAAAAACGTTGAGACGCCCCTGGTCATTTGTCACCTAAAGCGATATTGGAGTTGTTTGATCATGCAGCCTCTCGAAGGCGAGGATAGGTAGAGGCCAATATCTTCCATGCTTCCAAGGATGTTTTAACATTGGTGACTACAGGTATTATTTGTGGGGATAGGCTGCCAACAAGAGCATTGAACAACAAGCGATCTTGCCGAAACCATTTTGGGTAGTCTTTTTGTGGAGTAACCGAGCCATCTACAACAGTGGTTGGAGCCGGGGGAGGATGCGATCCGTTTATAAATTTGCGAAGATCGAGTCCATGAAAAAGAGCCTTGATTTAGTTTTCCAACCATGATAATCAGTAGAAGTTAATTTAAGAGATGTGGGGAAGACAATGACGGTGAGGTCATTTGTGGTTGTATTGACAGTGAGGATTTGCTTATTGGTGTCTCTCATGAAAGTTGTGTAGGTTTGAAAGAAAAACACAGAAAGTGAAAGGAGGATGAAACTGAATAAAGGATGGTAGGTGAAATTTTTTTTACACAAGCTCTGGTACCATTATAAATTTATAATAATAAATGGTAATCTTACTTGCTCAAGTAATTAAAATGGACAATTGGCAACACACATTTATTCTCAACAAAATTTTTTTGTTCTTTCTTTTATTAAATAATCAAATTAATTACTAATAATATTATTTAACTTTTTTTTAGATTAAAAATATTTTTAATAAATAATTAAGAACAAATCTTTTATTAATGTTATTTCTAGATAAATAAATATTCATAAATAAGAAATTTTTTTAAAATATAAAACTTTTTTAAAAAGACGAAATATATTAAAATTGGTGTTTATAAACAAAATTTAATTATAATTGGGAGCTATAATAAGGAATTTTTTAAAAATGATATTTTTTTAAAACGGTTTGTCTTGAAACAAAATGTTTATTTTTTTTTTAAAAACAAAGAAAGTTTAATAACAAAAGTTTAAAATGTTAATATTATTATTTCATCATATCTAGAATATCATTTATAAATAATAAAATTTTATTATATTTAATATTTTATTTATTCAACATATGTAATACACAGTTTTACTAAAACTACTTGATTATATTTTTGAATTATGAATTTACACAGGAACGAAAACATATAAATACATAACTACAATGAATCAAATGGAGAATCATAGGGATTGACATTTGACCATAACCTACATCTATAATAAATACAACTTTCTAAATATCCAAGCTAAAATTATGGATAACCGGTGGAGTGACTATATCAAGGAAATTGAATTATTTTTTAATAACATATTTGATATTGGCTTTGTCAACTTCAACTTTGATTTGGATTTTGACATTTTGATAAAGAATTGTCAACGATTCAAAGATTTAATAAAATAAAAACTAATAATACTTATGAAACCTAGGACAAATTCAACATTTGTTTATCATTTGAAAGTTGAAAGTTTGAAAGGTAATCGGTTTGATATCAAGATCAAAATATACCCTTGCTAGAGTAGGAGTAGTTATCCATGTGGTTAATTCGGTTCAGTTAGGATTGAGGAAATGTTTTAAGGTTAGTCAAATGAGTCATTAATGTTAAGTGGGCACAGAAACAAAACTTGTAACCAAGAGAAAGAATGCAAAAATTGGTTACTTGGGTTATAGTTTGATCTCTACATTTGATCTTATTGAACTTTTTTTATATATATTACAAGGTTTTTTTGGTGTAGTTTGTTGGCAACAGAATGATTGTTTATTTAATAATATGGTTTTGCAGGCAAGCTTATCATAAGGCTGCTTGTGAAGGCTCTCCATATTAAAAGAAATTTTAATTTTATTTATGTTGAATCTTAACATGGTTGCGGATAAATTAGTTTTGTATCTATATTAGCTTTTGGAAATTGGCCCATTAGATTGTCATGTAAATAGATTCAAATATTGTGCAAGTTCTATTGTTACATTAAAATAATATTTATTACTAAATTTCAGTTGAAGTAATTCATATATATAGTCTCCACGTGGGAGATTTTTTTTTTGGTAATATAGACTATACTGTACAAAATAATACAAAGTTCTATTGGTAATATAGATTTTTTTTTTTAAACGAGTCGGGGGTCTCTTCGGAAGCGGTCTTTCTATCTCTTAGGATAGAGGAAAGACTTGCCACCACATACCCCTCCCAGACCCTTCTCTTCAGCGGGATACACTGGGTATGTTTGTTTGTTTGTTTGTTTAGACTATACTGTACAAAATAATACAAATGCTTGTGGTAAGTGATAACACAACAATTTTAATAGAAATGAATATTATAAACTTATGAGGTTACCATTGTTGGTACACATGTGTTTTGCGATAACAATAAATAAAAGTCAATGACAATTTTTATCGAGAGTTTGTTTGTACTTGAAAAACCTTGTTTTTACATATGGTCAACCGTATGTCATATTATCAGGGGTTAAGAGTAGAGATGAATTAATACTATTGGTTTTATATTAAGACGATACGCCTACTAATATTATGACGAATGTAGTTTACAAATAAGTTTTTACACATATATGGTTTTTCAAGTATTAATTGTAATTTTATACTTTCTATTTAATGTAATCCTTTATGTTATTAAAAGATTAAGAACATACTTTTATAATCTTAAATTTAATTATATCCGACCAGTATAATACACGGATTACTGGTGCTAGTTTATTAAATAACTATAACAACATTGATAAATATTAAAGGCAATGATCATTAAAAAAGAGTAAATTACACGGATGTGTGGTTTGGTTAAAATTTTGAATTTGTTCCTTAATATTTTAAAATTAAAAATATATTCTCTAATATTATAATTATTTTTCATCAATGGTCCCTACTCTGTTAGTTCAGTTAATGATGTTAAAATTTTAAAATAGCTATTTTACTTGTAGGGATCATCAATGTAATTTATATTTTATTTTATTATAAATATGTTTATTATTTAATACATAAATAAAAAATGTTTTAAAAATGTCATCTTTTAAATGTTTGGTTTATAAAAAAAAATTAAACCAACATTTTTAACCTTTATAAAAATGTCTTCTCTTATAAAAATGTTTACAACTGAATGGTTTTAAAAAACTAATAATTAGTTTAAGAAAAGATGTTTTAAAAAATGAGGGGTTTTAAAAAAAAGAACTTTAGAAAACCAACTGGTTTTAAATTTTTTTAAATAACAAATAGTTTAGGATGACGTATAAAAAGAAAGGTTTAAAAACCAAACATTTAAAAAAACATGTTTTTAAAAAGTTTTTTATTTGTGTATTTAAAACGTATTTTATTAAATAATAATCTTATTAATAATGAAATTACAAAAAAAATAATTTTGAAAAACAAAAATACAAAATTTTCTTTAATAAAATTAATGCTATAGTTTAAAAAATAAATTAAACAGATGACTAATACGAGTAAAATGTTAATTTTATGATATTTAGCATTACTACTTGTTGATTAAAAGACTTAGGGACCATATATGAAAAAGAAATAAATACTAGAGATTATATTCAAAAAATTTAAACTTTAAAGATTAAATTCAAAATTTCAACATAATCACATGACCATCTGTATAATTACTCTTAAAAAATATTATATTTAAGAAGAGAGGTTCTACACCACGGTAAAGACGTAAAGTCATTACTCATAAAAAGTTC
Organism: Flaveria floridana; assembly: GCA_018326465.1. NCBI lineage: Eukaryota > Viridiplantae > Streptophyta > Magnoliopsida > Asterales > Asteraceae > Flaveria > Flaveria floridana. The sequence goes on along the minus strand of BJCO01000536.1, from coordinate 12,337 downwards.
TCTCTGAATACATAAATACATAAATAAAAATATATAAATATTATAATTCCATGTTGAACTAACTAAAATATCTTACTACAATACTTTTTTTTTGAACGATCAACGAATAATTTTTAAACCCGATCACCCGCGTAAAATATTGGTGAAAGACCACCCACGTCCGCGAACGCAGACAGCGCTGATGACCCGGCTCGCCCACCATTCCAAGGGAAACCGCCGTGGTAAAACCCTTGACCCCCTTGGAGCATATTGCACGTAGTGAGACTCCAACCCATAACCTTCAATTTAAAAAGTAATAAGATGTATTCTTCTCAACCAATTGATCTAGGACTCATTAACAACTACTACTATGCTATTTCGTTATTTCGTTATTTTCGTCTCATATTAGTCAATTTACGAAAAACGAAGGGGGAATGAAGCAAGATAAACTCGGGCTATAAATGCCCAATCGTTTACGTCATCAATACATTCATCGATCATCTTCGAGAACAAAATTGATCAAATCAATGGCTCGTTTCCTCTCACAAACCCTAATTCGAACAACAACAACATCATCATCATCATCATCGAATTCACTGCAAACGTTCAAATTAGGGGTTTCTCATCCAAATCGCTTCTCTAGCCAATCAGGAAAATCGCAATTGGTCGAATTCGACCTCGAATCAGAAGGCGATGTGGAGGTTTTAGGGTTACGGAAGCTCGAAGACGCCATCCACAACATCATCGTGAGGCAATCGGCTCCCGATTGGCTGCCGTTTGTCCCAGGGTCGTCGTATTGGGTTCCGCCGCGTCGTGATCGACATGAGTCTCGTGATCTGTTTCAAGTGTCGAGGAAGGTTAGCAATCCGTTGAATGAAGATGAATCGATGTCGCTTAGCACGTCCCGTGGGTGGCCTTCGTCTGCTTATTATATTGAAGGTGGTTGATTCTTTTGATTTACGTTATTTTATGAGATTTTGAATTGAAATGGAAGTTTTCTGTTTTTACATCGTTTGAAGGGTGAAAGTTGAAATGATCGATCAGGATTCGGGAGTCTTTCATTAGCCATCATGATGTGATGCTATGTTATTGATATAGGATAATTGGTTTGTAAGATTGTTTATGCATAGTGGTGCACATCAATTGAAGTTTATAATTACTAAGTATCAAAGTGTGAGATGTTATTAGGGTCTATAGCCTATAAGGAGCTAGGTTTTCATTGATGAAAAATCTTTTCAAGGGTGGTAGAATGGTTTTAAAAAGCATGAGGCGCACTGAGGCAATTAGGTGTAAAAGCGAAGGCATAAGGCGATTGCTTTAGTGCTTTGGGGACGTGATGTGTTGCGTATATATAACCTGATAACTTTGTGTACATCCAAAAGCTGCATATTTTGTCTATATTACATATCAACAAGTAACAATTCACAACATATTCATCCTTTGGGCTGTTTTTGCATACTAGCATTTCTGGACTCTAATTTTGATCCACATGACCACATGCGCTTGAAGACCTCTAAGTTGTTTGATTGGCTTATACCCGAAAGTTTTGTAAAACCAAGGATTGTAGAAGCAAAATTGGCCTCTATGGTAGAAATAGGTACCTATGTAGTTAGCTCGTAATGAAGTTATGTCCAGAATCTCAAGAACAGTTAAGTTTAAGATATTGGTCTAAAATTAATAGCGCCCGATAAGATTTTTTAATGCAATTTTTAAAGAATATCATATGGTGGATGTTATATTGCGTCTAAAACTTAAATTTGTAACTGCAGGTACTTCCCCTGTACATCCTGTGGAGGTGAAAGTTGATAACAACCAGGATGAGGAAGGATGAATGCATGTGTATCAGGTGTTGTACGTGTACCTCCCATCATCATCATCTGATTTCGTTGTTATTATTGTCTGTTTGTGTTTTAAGTTTTTTTTCCCTGGAATACGCACATCGTTACTTACTGTACATATTTATAGAAGCTAGAAGTTCACGGGTCGAATGTATGATAGGAGGTTTAGTGTCTGGTCTCATGTAGGTAGGTTCATAACTTTATGTAGTAAGTTTACTAATGTTTCTATATGATATAACTTAAGCCTCTCTGGAGGATCTCTATAAGTTTATACTAAATTATGTGTTGGTTGTATGTATATAGAACTATTATCTTGATTTTGTAGCTTAGTCACCGCATGTTTGATAATACAAGCATAATTTTATTTCAAAATGAGATGATACATGTTAAAGCATAAACGCATGTTTGATAATATAAGTATAATTTTGTTTCAAAATGAGATGATACATATTAAAGCATGAACATAAGTTTTATTGTGTTTAAACCGGCTATGGGTCAAACAAGCCGCCCGTCAGCCTGTGCTTGCGAGAGAGATCACCAGACTTTATGGTGAGATGTGAAGAACGACCTCTCTTTTATGTGTTATACCTCATATTCATTTAGTTGGTATGAATAATACAACACTATGTCTAGTTTTGTGGCATAACTATGTTTTAAGTTCTTCTAATGAGACTTCATTGCTTTCACCATTATTCATTGTAAATCATCTATAATTTAGACAAATATGATCTTGTTAAAAAAGTGATCAAATAAACATATATCTTCAGATCAGAATTAATAATATGAGTTAATTTAAAGTAACATAAAGAGAATGAACTTACTTAAATGTCATTGTTTTTTTTATTGTCGACCGTTTAATTTAAGAAAAGTTAATAGAAACTACAAAACTATTATGATACCTAAAATATATTATATACGATATATCTATGGATCGTTTCTTACAACAGATAGAATAAATGTAAAATTTGGCTAGAATCAACATTGACTATGAAAATTGATATGAGTATTGGTGTAATTTCTCAAGGATCTTCCAATGCAATTAGATTGTTAAATGCGCTGTGTTGGTGGGTTGGCGTTTGTGTTAGAAACATGAACTCAAAAACAACACGAACAATTGCAAATTGAAATGAATATAACCGGTTTAACCTTGAAATTTGTAATTCTTTGCCTGTTAAAACTTGAAAATTATAAATTTACAACAAAAATTCTAAGATGTATGATACAATTTGTTTAAAATATAGAAGTTTATATTAGCTTCTTATTTATATTTTAAGTTTCGACAAAAAAGTACCAATCGCTATAACTTATAACAGAAAACATGTTCAAAAAACAAAACAAATAGACGGACCAACTCGTGATGTTAAAAAACTTTGTTTGCAATCGAAACTTATCCAAACCCTAGACTAAATCTACGAACGCGAATTTCATGTGATGTGTTTTTAAGACCATCACCAAAAGCATCTTTTTGAGTTCTAATAATGGTCACATGGCAGTTATTTGTGTTATTCACTTTTGGGAGCCCTCATATTTGGGGAGATATTAATGTGAACAAACGTGGAAAAAGGAAAGTTTGGTGGGCCCATTTTTGTTATAATGTATATTGCTCGTGAGACTTGTTATTTATTTATTAAACGGCTGGTTAGTCGTTAAAAGTTAATAATACATACTTAGTAATAATTTACCAATCTCAAGGTTAGTTGTAAGTCTACTTGTTAGAAGTGTTTTTTAAGTGTCAAGGGTCAAGAATGTTAAAGGAAATCATCATTAAAAACCGAATAGTTGATAATATTCAAATTAAGAAATAAATAAAACAAGCAAACAAACAAGTCTATGTTTTATTTAAAATCTAACTAGGTCTAATTAAAACATGTCTTTGAATTTTAGTGCGAGCATAAAACGAACTTATTTCCATTACCTGAAAAACATGCTAAAATATGTCAATAAAAAATTTGATGAGAATATAGTTTTAAAAGTATCCATATAACAAATAACCATGTGTAAACCAACAAACAATTTTCCAAATACAAGTAATTAAAATTATTATACATGAGTCCACAATCAACCGTAATGATTAAATGTCTTCTCGTCCAATCCCTTAACACAAGAGCTCAGACTAATAGTATGTTTGTCTAGTTTGCAGTTTATAAACATTCAGCTCATTCCAAGTCAAAAAAGAATACTTGACTCAAAGGACGTTTGAGATTGATTGGTATGCATCAACCCGAGTACTGAATAGTCTTATCAGGCCAATAGATCTCTCTACGTACTCTTGTGGCTTCCCTGAAGTTAATAGTTGTGTAGATTTTAGAAAATAAAGAGAATTCGTAGTAACAACATGTATATTTAGTTTAATTTTACCAGTATTAAAAAGATTACCATTAAAGACTAGTTTTGAATCTAGAGTTTGAATTCTCAGTTTGATATAAAGATCATGTTTCCATCCCAAAATACAAAAGAAAAAAGGCTATAAACTCACTTGTAAAGTAGTCAGGTTGATCTTGCAACTTGTAGTAACTTGGAGTGAGGATTACCCTAACTAAGTTAATATAATTAGTTTATCGTATTTTATGAGTAATTGAGGGGTTATTATTATAAATAGTTTTAGTGTGGTAGTCATATACTAGAGATTTATTATCTCAGAGTCGCACATTCAACAAAAGGATTTTCTAGAAAGAATTAGTAGATTTTCGTCATTTAAGTACTTTGTTTTTTCTTAGTTGGAACCTTTTGCTTGTCATATAACTACATAACGGATGAAACGATTCTAGATGTATAATATACCAAGTCAAAGTTGTGTTTAGTATGTCTAGAAAGTATAAGTCTAGCATGGATTAGAATGAACAAGTTGTATAGTAGTGGATTTACAATTGAAAATATGTAAAATTCTACTAAAAACAAGATTCAAGGTTGATAGATAATTACAAAAAATAATAAAGTTTGAAATTTTATTGTTTAATACGTTTATATTGTTTATTTTATAATTAAAATCTTTTTTTACATTTTATACATGAAAATTTTTAAATGTTATAAAATTTAAGGTTTTGACAACTTGGATATATTCATGTACTGAATTTGCATGACCTGTTTTGAGGGGTGAAATCAAGAAATTAGAAGAATCATCAAAAAATGATTTGTTAGAAGGGAGATGTGCCTGTTTAGAGTTGGTTTTGAGAATCTGTTAAAATCCAAAAATTCAAGTTTGATATGTTTAAGCATAGTTTCGATAATTTTATATTTATCTGATATTTTAATCCATCTTAGATTTATAATTACTCCACAACACATGTTATGTACTATATATCCAAGTTTTTATAATTGAATTTTGATAAAACTAAGTATAGAATGAAATGAACACGAAAAGCACCAGTGTCAAATACAATATTTTTTATTCGACGATATAAATTTGAATTATTTTATATTTCAATGTAAATTTAGTTATAATATTAATTTAGTTTGAAAAAAAAAACTTCTATCTTCCTACTTAATAAAATAGTAAATGAGGGTGACACGTGTCAGCACCACGTTTATTCTAAACAAACTTTTCCCGTTTTTCTCTCATATTAAATAAATACACTAATTAGTAATAATATTATTCATTTCTTTTTACACTGTAATTAGTTTTTTAATAAATTAAAAAAACTCTTTATTAGGGTTATTTCTATAGAAATAGATTTTTATAAAAAATTCTAAAAAATAAACTATTTTTACGTAATATTTTAAAATTATTTTTCTAAAGTAATTTTTTACAAAATAAAAATAATTAAAATAGATAGTTATACTAAGGATGTTTTTAAAAAACAAAAAGTTTATAAAACGTTATTTTAAAACAAAATGTTTAATTTATATTTGAAAAAAATAAAAAAAATAAAAAATTCATATTATTATTTTATTAGTTATAGTTATTACTCATACGTAATTTTAATAATATCATATTTTAGTATAACGTTTTATAATTAATAATTTTTATTTTATTTAACATTTTATTTTCTAAATCCGTGTAATACATAGGTTTAAATAAATCTAGTTTTATTATAAGGTCAAATGAAGACCTCAAATTGTCAAAACCCCCTCCCTTAAAACCCTAGCTCCCACAAACAATCGCTAATCAAGCTAATGGCTTCCACCACACTCTCAACCAATGGCACCGTCACCGGAGCACCTGAATCCGACACAACCGCCACCGCCACCGCCACCACCACCACCGCTACCGTCACCACCACCGCCGTCGTAGACTTCACGCCGGAGGCTCCGGCAACCGAGGCGGAGCCACCGTCAATAAACCCCCACGCCACTGAATCAGCCACGACGGAGGGAACAGCGTCTCCGGTGAAGAAGTGGCCGGGATGGCCGGGAGAATGCGTTTTCCGGCTGATAGTGCCGGTGCTTAAGGTTGGGAGCTTAATCGGACGAAAAGGAGATATCATCAAGAAGATGTGTGAAGATACGAAAGCTCGTATTCGTGTACTCGAAGCACCTGTTGGTACCCCTGATCGCATTGTAAGTTGGTTCAATTTTACTATAATTTTTGTTAGATATGTATGTTTGTGGGAGAGAGAGATAGAGAGAGATATTAAAGGTGTTTTTTTTAACTATTTGGTTTTGTGGATGGACGATGTTGGTATAGGGGAATTGATGTGATTATGGAATTCTTACGGTTTCACTTTAGTTTGTTGCAACTATAGGAGCTAAAGAGTATCTTCTTGCAGAATCTGATGCAGATTCATAATAGGATAGGGTAAGAGTTATACATGATTTGATTGATGCAATTAGGTGGAGTTAACTATAGGAAATGATAGGAAGAGCAGGTAGAAAGATGATGCATTATAAATGCCCTTCAAAATTGTGCACAGTGTTGTTTGAATTAAACCTGACCCACAGGGATTGTGTTTGAAGTATTTCACTAAGCTCATGTCAGACATTTTTGTGCTCTGATTACAGAAATTTATCGAATAGATTTGGAATTTGAAACATATTTCATTAAGCTCAATGCCTCGATGTTGAGTACCGCAAATGATGATTTTGCAGCATTTGTTTTTAAAATCACATTGACATAGAGGGATGAGAAGTGAGCATGGCGGTGCAAAAACCAAATTGTGCATGCATGTTTTGACCAAATTGTGCATGATTGTGTAGCTTTCATGGTAGCTTATATTCTTCATGTATAGAGAAAGAAATTTTGTTATTATTTTTGATGTATAACAATATCCATTAATTAGTTGGTATATACGACATTATCATCTGGCTTTGCTAATGTAACTATTGGCATTAGGTTCACAGTACTTTATTTTTTCATATCTGGCGAAAGGATTTGTGGTTGGCTTCGTGCTTTCTTTCTCTTTTCCAACTATTGAATTTCTGGTCTGGTTGCTCGCAGGTTACTTGTGCATTTCTATGTTAGCTCCATGTCAATTAAAGTACATTAACCTAGAGAGTCGACTGACGCATTGCTTGTTAACAATGACATTGTCCTTGTCTTAATTCCTGTTACTTCCCATCCTGATTTTCTGCTTTCTGCTGTGACTTGTTGCATTCTTCTGATTGTTTTTTCTTTTAGGTTTTAATACATGGCAAAGAAGATACAGAGCTAGCTTTCTCACCTGCAATGGATGCCGTTATACGAGTATTCAAACGTATTAACGAATTTCCAGACAACAAGGGTGAAAGTATAGCATCTGTTCCGTTTTGCTCAATCAGATTGTTGGTGCGATCTACGCAAGCCACAAGTCTGATTGGGAAACAAGGATCGTCAATCAAGTCAATACAGGAGAGCACTGGTTGTTCTGTGCGGGTGCTCTCGTATGGTATAAATTCACTCTTTCAAATTCAAACCCTGTCATCATTCTGTTCCTGCTTGGATATCATATTATCTATTCTAAACACTCTATCTGGCAGATGAAGTATCTGTCAACTCAGACGAGAGGGTTGTGGATATGCAGGGAGAAGCTATCAAGGTTTTGAAAGCTCTAGAAGCTGTAGTGGGACACTTGAGAAAGTTTTTGGTAGATCGTAGCGTTCTTCCTCTCTTTGAGATGACTGTAAGTAGTCACCATTTGGTAAGTATTTATAATATTTCTGTGACTAATGTTGGCCTTGTACAGAACACTGTAGCAGCAGCCTCACAAGAACACCAAGTGGAGACACCGTGGGCTGGCAAACCCATGGTGCGTACTACTAGTGGCTCACGGTCACAAGATGAGTGGGGTGGAGGTGGTGGTTATTCTCTTCCAATGAGAAGAGAGACACTGTTTGTTGACCGTGAATCCCTCCAAAGAGAATCACATCTCACGTCACATGGGCTTTCTTTGTATGGTCGTGATCCTACTGCACTCTCCCCTGCAGTTGCTCGTGCTGGTGGTCCTATTATCACCCAGGTAATATTATCTCATATTTCATCATTTTTCAACTACTGAGTACTGAGATCATGGTCTACTTGAATGTGGCATGCCAAACTTTAAGAAATCTTCTTACATACAAAGAAATTTTGGAAGAATTTTGTGAGGATGGAGATATGTGGACTGGCATGTATGAGAAGTTACTTGTCTTCTGTGGTTGTAATAAATTGTTTTTGGTTATGTTATCCAGGTGGCTCAAACCATGCAAATACCACTGGTTTATGCTGAGGATATCATTGGAGTTGGAGGGACAAATATAGCTTTTATACGCCGGACCAGTGGTGCAATTCTTACTGTGCAAGAGAGCAGAGGTTTGCCAGATGAAATTACAATTGAAATAAAAGGGACAGCCTCACAAGTTCAGACCGCTCAGCAACTTATTCAAGTAAGATGCTACCTTTTTTTCCTTTGTTTTACATTATGCACATACATACCAGTTACATCATTTCCATCCAGTTGTCATTCAAATCAAGCAATTATAGTCAAGATGAAGTTGTTAAATTACTCGATATATTAGTATCAAGACCTTTTGTCTAGGAATGGTCGTATAGATTCTCATCAATTCGACAGCAACAACATAATTGATATAGTTACGAGACATGTAGACCTTTTCAGTAGAGATATGTGATAATTGATAACAGATTGGTCTGTCAGAAGTATGCACTTTTTTAATTTAGATCTCAATTTGTTTTGTTTGATTGCTCAGGATTGCGTCTACAGTCACAAAGAATCATCAATTGCAAACAGCTATGGCAAGTCGGAACCAGGTTTGAGGTCTTTGGAGAATTCATCGTACCCATCGTCAGCGGCAGCTGGTGCTTATGGTGGACAATTGTATGACAGGTATGGACCCTCGGGTTCAGGAGGATATGGTAGTAGTTATAGATTGTGAAATGTAAGTGATCAGTACATTAAGCTATTCAAAGTAACTTTCTTTTTTGTGACTGGGTTCAAACCACTTCTTAATCATAACAGTCGGGTCGACTTACGAAACTTGGTTCATCAAATTTTAAGAGCCATCAAAATTGAAAAACAAAGAAGAAAGTTATCTATATTCTAAACTAAAAATATGTGATAATCCAATCCAATATTCGTGCTTTTAGAGATAGATGAGAAGGATAAAAAAATGATTGAAGGTTTGGTTCATCAAAGTCGACTTATGAAATTTGGTTCATCAAAAGTTTATCGATTGGTGACGGTTCTTTTAGGCTTGCTATAAGTCAAAAGTTCATCAAAAGGTGTGGTTTTATTCATTTGTACCATATTAAGTCATCTGACATAGACCCACGCTCGCTATAAATCAAGTCTACATCAGGGTAGGTCTGATCACCTGTCCCAAAAACAAGCACTGCATGTTCAAACTGAAACCAATCACGCTCAGTGTTTTCATTTTGGCTTTCACATGACACTCCTAATATCATCCCATTGTGCCATATGCGTTACTCATCAACACAAAACCACCAGTGTGTTCGGATCCAAGATTATCACTTTTCTTGCAGCACTTATAACAAGATTTTTATCTACATGAAGCCCACCATACCACCAAGTTGGCTGTTGGCTTCAAGTAGTACTTCAAATGGCAGCCCATAGGCTTGATCAAGTAGTGCCTTATTTAATCAATATTCAATTGAGGTTTGTGGTGTGTGAAATTCACACTATGATGGGAATCAAAGCCCAACCATACATTTTTATTAACTTGTTTTATGTTGGACGTTGAAGATCATGATGTAGCTAAACCCTAAAATGTTTAGAATTGTGATAGTAATTGAGTTATTGATGAACAAAGTGGAACAATGAATCTATCATTAATGATAACATGGGCAGTATAACTACTTGTAGTTATTGAACAATGTGTTTTTAAGGAAATATGATTTAAACATGATGCCTCATCCCTTAATTCCCTTCTACTTCTCGTTTTTTTTTTTTATTTTAGTTGCACCTCATATATAGACTAGTTTAATTGTATATGTTTCCTATAATATTATGAATGGTACCGTCCTACATATACATATTATACACGATGATGGGTTCATAAGATGAAAGCGATGTGAAAGTTGAAGAAAAGCTCCTGAGTTTATAATGCAAAATGCTCCCATCTAGAAGGTTTTATGCGCTCCTAACCCGTTGGATCAACTAGAGATACAGTATATCTCAAATTAACCAACTTATGTGCTCGAAATCGTCTCTTCTAGTTTCAAATCTGGTATACATACAAAGAGAAACAAATAGAAAAAGCTTATTTTTCCATTAATCTAATATATATTTTACAAGAGAGATTGGGGAGGGAGGGAGAGAGATATATGAAGATGGTGTTGAATTATTTGAAGGAGAAGAAAGAAAAATGGTTTAGTGTGTGTTTACATGGTGATTGGAGTTTGAGGATGATTTAAGGCGGATATTGCTGTTTCTATTTGCAGCTTCAAAATATCCATCTCTTCCTCGTCAGCCTGTTACAAGAATTAGTTTCTAAGAAAATTAATAAATTCATAATTCTTTTTAATTAATCCTTCAAACTAGTAATTAACTTGTTGCCATCAAGTATTTAATAATAACTTGCTTAATTCTTAGCTACAAATGGCCGAAATCCGTGATTCATAAGGTCAAGATACTAGTCTCATATTCAAAGTTTTGACTGAATGCTCTAATATTTTTAGTATATAACATAAATAAATCTCAAGTGGTTGAGGATCACTTTCATGATTGTTTCCCTTGTAATTTGAACCATGATATTTTATACGAAGTTTGAATTCTTACACCTTTGATTTTGAAGTTTAAATCATTGACATCTATACACTCTCGTTTACAATATCTAAACTGTAGTTTACTTTATAATAATAATTTACTCGTTGCAAACATGTGATCACAACAATAATTTTATTACTTTTAGTAATATTGAATAAATATATCATTAATACTAATTTATATTAAATGGATAAAATAAGATATATAATTTATATAAAAAATTAAAATAACAGTTGAAATAGAAATTAATATATTTGTATAGTATAGTTGATAATAATTATATATTGAGTATATCACATTCATCATCATGGATAACATATGTGTAAGTAGTAAAATTTTATGGACAAATTCTCCAGATTTAGAATTTTTAAGGCTTGAGCTAGTTGGGTAAACATACGTACACCCATAAATATGCTCTCTCTTCTTCGCACACATGTAAGCAGTGAAGTATTCGGTGAAATAGGTAAAGGTATAAAAAAATATGCATTTTATATAATATATTCGTATTAAATATTTGTTTGATTAATAGAAACTTATTTAATACAACTAAAAATAATAAAGTTATTGATTCAGTCACATCTTTGTAAACTGTAGTTTACAAGGATAAATTATCATTTTGACTAACAACAACAACAATAATAATAACAATAATAAAAAATATATAAATCTATTATCTAGTATCTATTTTATATCCAATTAAAGAAGGTTATTTTTATCACCTGTCATCACATTAAGCCATTATTGCCATGTGTTAAAATTTTAAACCAATTTTGACACTTGGCAACATCTCTTTTATTTTAAAAAACATGATTTAATTTTGTAAATACTTCAAACATTTTTTTTAATGTGGAACCAATATGGAAAAGATAATAATTATCTTATCAAAATTTGAATTATTTCCATTCATACTTCACATCTAGAAAATTTGTGAATATGAAAACAATAATTTCAAACTCCTAGATTTTATCCTAATTTGTTTTCTTTTAATAAAAGTGCTATACAATTTGAATTAGTTACAATTTGAAATATATTTATATAAAAATATAAAGGTGAAATTTCCTAAAAACAATCTAATTGAAACTACAAAAGAATTAAAACCTAGAGTTTTTTAACGCGAATTTTAGGCGCACCGTAGGTAATTTGAAAAAAACCGATTCAAACCGTGACATATTGGCCAAAACGTGACATATTGAAGCCTAAAGGTCACGGTTTTACCAAACCGTGGCATATTGGGCTTCAGAAAAAGTTCTGCACCTCGGGATTGAGTTAATTATTGGGAGTGAGTTTCTTGGTTTTGGTGGTGTATATGTCACGGTTTGGTCAAACCGTGACATATTGGGTATAATATTTAATTTTTTTAATATTTTTATAATATAAATGTAAGAT
>BJCO01000535.1:0-18909 GCA_018326465.1 Flaveria floridana | reverse complement strand
GGGGGGGGGGGGAGGGATTGGTTATCAGGTTGTGCCACCACCACACACGATCCTTTTAAACACAAAATGTCGACCCATAATTCATAACTTAATAAAGGATCATGTGGTGACAACACTTGTAGTCAGTGATCCGGATACCATAGTTAACCCTGAGCCACCGGTTACTGACCAGAAAGCAACAACATCTAGCACAAAAGATGAGGTTATCATTGAAGATTAGGATGAAGAGGATGACAATGCTACTCTTGGGGTGGGTTCAAAAGTTTCTGTTTCAAAACCTAAAATATCATAAACAACTCAGTCTCAAACCGTTCATCATCAAAATCTCAACAAAATGAAAGGAAATAGTAATCAAAATGTGAAATAGATTAAGTTTGTCAAAGAAGGTGAGAAACCTAAAGTTGAGAAGAAAGGGACCAATCGTAGACCATAATTTTGTGTCACTTATAAACACCGAAAAAGAACTCATTAAATTGAACACTAAATAAGCTTGAAAGTGAAATTAAAATACAACTGGTGTTTTAACGAGTCTTGGCACGTCAAATGACATAAATATTGTAATGGTTATTGCTGATTTGAATTGAAATCCATATATTTGGACTCACACAGTACGTATACGACTGGACATCCGGATGAACTTCAATCGCACGATTGAACCATAAGCATGTTTCAATCGCACGATTGAACTAATCAGTACTTCAGTCGTACGAATAGATCCATCTGATGTCAAAGTATGCGACTAAGCTCAGTCGTATGCTAAATCGTACGAGTGAGTTCATTCGTATGGTCCAATCATACGATTGAATCAGTAGCATGTGATCTGTTTCAAATTCAAGTATTCTTATATGTTGAATTGATTTAACTTGTTGATTGGGTGCTTGTGGTTTGTGTTACAGTGGAAATGGCCGAGCGGTGGATGATGAACACCAAGCACAACATTTGTGCTTATCTGATCATGATGTTTAGGAATGCTGCTGAGTTCGTGGGAATCATCGAATTCCTAAACCGATCCAGGATTTTTAGGGCCATCTGTACTGCATGTACACCTTACAAATCATTACAGCAAGCCTTCTAGGAGAATGTTGTGGTAGATCGTACCGTTGAGCCATACCGAATCAGAAGCTCGATTTTCGCTGAGGCAATTGATATTGGTGAAGACAATCTAAGAAGGGTGTTGGGCCTGGAAGAAGATGGGGATCATCCGACCAAACTACATCCCCTAGTTTTACATGGCTGTTTTATGAGGATAAAGTATGTTGGTGACATCAATGACGGAGTACTAAACAAGAGCAACATGCGCCCACCCTTCAAGTACTTAGCTCATGTCATTCTCAAGTGCATTGCTTCCTGACGAGGTGGGTTCAATGTGCTAAGTGATCAGATACAGAATGCTTTCGTGGCTCTAGTCTTGATCCGTCCATTTAGCTTCTCAAAGATGTTCTTCAACTACATCAAGGAGAATGTTGATATGAAAGGGGAGGAAAGATTCTATATGTATCCTAGGTTCTTTTAGATGGTGATCAACAAGAAGCTTCCCAATTTTCCAAAGAACAAAGATGATCAGGTGATTTTGGAAGTGATGGAGATACTACATTGGGTAGGACGAAGGTGTACCAGGGAAAGCCGCAGAAGCCCCCTTTTAGACGATTATTTGGCCATCTGGTAAGAGCTGATTCTGTTGCACCAACAGGAAGAAGATGGCGCCATGATGATAGTGATTCAGATGTTGAGAATGTGGTGATTCCAGATGATGATCAGGACAATGATGATAATGACCAGGATGAAAGTCAAGGAGGTGGTGGTGAAGCTTTAAATCAATCCCGATCGGCTGAGTCATCCACGGTAGAACCACCTCCTTAGCAGGGAGGCTCGTTTGCTGCTAGAGGTGTTTGGCAGTCTTCTGTCAACCCAAACATCACGACCGTTGAGGACTTAGGAAACTTTCATTTGGGAGATGATTCAGAAGACTCTGAGGAAGAACCTCTTGTTAGATAGGTAGGTGGGAAGTGGGTTGCCACTGAAAGAGACAAAGAGTTGGTAGGTGTTTGACAGTCGAGATTGAAGGGAGTGGATACTGAGGATGTAGATCCATCCTAACCACCTGATCAGCCACTCACTAAAGGAAGGGAAGCAGCTGCCACTGGGAAGAGGAGGAAAAGGATGGTCAGGCCTTACCAGAAGAAGGGTAAGCGTCAGAAGTTGGTGCTGATGAGCTCTCCAATGCCTTGTCACTCCCTACCTGCTACATCCACGGCTACTACCACTATCTCACCCACTACCATACCAATACCATACCAGCTTTTCCCATTGTAACCACAACCTCAACTCCATAAACCTTACCCATTCCTGTACCCGTATTCTCAACCTCAACAACAAATCCAACCATCCCATAAGATGGCACCTCAACCCCTCAAGTTCCCACATTTCAAAGATCACCCTACCTACAATTGGTCTAGAGGAACAGCTTGCAAGTCTAAACCGGTTGGTACTCATGCTGCTGGCTGCTGATGATCTCAAATCCAACCAGAGCAGTCAATTGATGTTGAAGAATGCAACTTAGAGTCAATAGATAGCCTAACTAACAGCAAGAAATGAGGCTAATGTGCTTGCCCTAGTTATGGCACACGAAGCTCTTCAAACTCATAATTAGCTACTGCTAGCATCCACTGAGAAGATTGATGAGTTGGAAAAGAAAAACAAGAAGATCATGTTAAGATTAAAAGGAAGGAAGGAGGAAACATTGAATATCAAAGAAGATGTAGATGATGATGATGATGACTCAAGTGATTATAAGTCTGATGATGATGATGATGAGTAAGACACAGATGAGACTGATGAGCAGAAGGAAAAGGATGAAAACGATGATGAAGATCAACTAGAGGGTGAAGGCAAAGCTCCATCATCTCAACAATCTGATAAGGAGAGACGAACCAAGAAGAATCAGGATAAGGAAGCTTCATCCTCTGCCCCTCAAGTTAAGGAGCATTAAGACAAAGATTCAACAGATAAATCTCAACATGTTGATGAACATGATGTTGCACCTCTCTAGCAAATCAAGACCCAGTTTACTGTGATTCTTGATTTACAGGGGATAGTCAGAAGATAAGTTAGTTACGCACCAGAGGAGGGGGAGATCATTCATGACTTATCAGACGAATAGCTTGCTGAGATGTTCAGACTAAATCCTGATGAAATTGTTAGAGATGTACCAGAAGTTGATGTGGTCAGCGATGAGGAATTGCATGGTCTAGATGATGTAGAAATAGAGGATGTGACGTCTGATTACTATCGACAGTACACAAATGACGACGGAGAAGTCTTACCTAATTTGGGTGAGATGTTTGACAGTGAAACCTTTAACAAGGTAAATAAGAAGGTCACTGAGAAAGAATCTACTGAAAAGATAGCTCAAGCTGAGGACGCTGATATGGAGCAAAGGCAGGCTGAGTGTGCTACTTATCTTGCAGAGATGAGTAATCAAAGAGAGGCACCTAAGCAAAACGCGTATACTAAATTGTATAGAGTTAGGAGGCATCAGAAGGTGTCTGGGAAGATCATCAGCTGGGCATACTTTGAGGACTTAAATGTATATGCAGTCAAGAGAGAGAAGAGGATTGAGTACTATAGACATCCTCATGATCTGAAGACTCTTCTGGGTTTTAAGCTGAAAAGGCTAGCATGTGTTAATCTACTATATGCAGACTCTCGACAGATTTCAGGATGGTTTGAAAGGGCCTTGAAGAAGGAATATCACACTAAGTGGGTGAACTTCAAACCATAGCAACCGAGAAGGTATGTGAGCAAGATAGAATTAGATCTGATTTCAGGAAGACCAAAAGTTGTTTTGAAATGGAAACCATCAAGGACCATGATAAAGATTCCATTGAGGAAAATGCAACATGACTTCATGCCTTACTCAAATGGTGGTATTATGACTGGAGGACAGGTGAAGCCGTTATTGTACTGTATCGGAAAGGAAAGATTGAGACGATCAGGGTGTTTGACCCGATGTGGCTTACAAACTTGTCTGAGAATGATGTATACATGTTATACAAGTGGCCACTATTCTCTGATACTCTGGATATTATACAAACTTTACAAATCCAACATGTGATCAGGCTGTGCTTCACGTTTGAGATCCATGCTAGTGTTACAAAGGAGGACAACTTCAAGAAGTTTGCTGAAGTTTTGAAGAATGTTAGACGATAGAGTGAACTTGGTCCAAGGGTAAGTTTGTTGATAAACGATGTCCCTAGTTCATTGTACTTAAACATTTGTGTCTTTCATTTTACGTATGTGTAATACAAGGGTATTTCGGTTATGTGATATGTGTTTGAATGTTTATTTACTATTGTATGTGTCGTATTCTTATATCGTTTATAAATATACGCCTGAATGAATGTTATATATGGTTTGTAGTAGTTACTCATAGTTCTGAGTTAATAATGATTCAGGAATGTGTTTGACTTAGTCTTATTGTTATTCATGCTAATGGACCATGCTTATGGACCAGTCACATGATTGAACCTGGTGATTGGTTCAGTCGCACGATTAAGTCATAAAACTAGCTTAGTCGCACGATTGAACCAATCATATAGTTCAGTCATGCGTATGAACGAATCGTATGGCCCAGTCGTATGACTGTACACTACAACCTATAAATACAATGTAATTCATGGAAAGAATAACAACACTTTGAATTTTTCAAACCCTAGCTATCCAGAGAGCTCTATCACGTTCATCTAAGTTCACAGTTCATCCTGGATCATTTTCTGCCCATTCTTAACATTGTTCTATCATTAGATTGATCCGGCTTTACGTTCTCACTGATTCAATCACCAACTAAATAGGATTCCACACTATTTGATTAGGTTTAATGTTGAATCAGTTAGTATTCCATACATACACGGTCCTAACCAAACTTATTGTTGCTCACCTAAAATTTCTGAAGTTTCACTTCAATTTCAGCTTGTCATGTTTTTTGACTGAGTCAGTGATTTAGAGAGTTGCTCTACTTGAGATGTAAAGGTTAATTTTTCAGACAGAAGTTTGTCTAGATCATTTTTAAGTGACAATATTTTAATTTCATATTTTTTGTTCAGTATTCAAACTGTCATTTAAAATTTTTATTTCAATCACTTCCTATAAAAGTTGATGAGCATGCTGTCTGTACCTAGTGACTTCATCAATGCATGCTTGTGTACAGATATTCCCCGACGCCTCTTTTAGGATTTCAGAGATTTTATCCTCTATGGTTGCCATGAGGGCATGATCGGGAGATTAGATCCCTGCCTCATACATACTCAAATAACACCCACCATCTTATTTAATAATCATTGCAGATGATTTTGGGTGTTGGATGGGGTCGTATTGTGTGATTTGTGCTAGGGTTGGGGAAACATGAATACTGATGCGTCGTGGTATTTGTTTGTTTAAGTGATAGCTACTGGATGTTTGTGTTTGTTAGGTGTTTCTGTCGGCTCTAGGTCATTGGCATTCTCTGGAGATGTGACTTTAGAGTTTATAGTTGTAGCATCTCATCTTGGTTTTATCAAAATCAATCTTGGTTTTAATATACATGCTTAACCCCCTGTTCCTTTGTAGGAACTTCTTGGATCTATAACCTATCATTGTCATTAACCATTGAAGATCCATTTCTTCAACCATATCATAAGGCAATTCATCCAAGTCTTGTTGTATGATCTGATAGGGAGTGAGGTTAGCCCCTAAGTAGGCTTCAAAGCTTGTTGAGAAAGCTGCAAAAGCTAACTTTTGCTCCTCAGTTTGCAAGATGATTGTAAGTCCATCCATGGATTTCTTTAATTTTAATGTTTTGAGTCTTAGCTGGATGTTGTTTGCTAGAGCTGGATGCTTGTGGATGTTGTTTGCTTTGAGATGTATCTTCATGGGAAGCATGTGTACCAGTATTTTGGACTTTTGTTTGTTTGGAGATGAATGAGGAGCAGAGAAGAATGAAGTTTCACTTGAATCCAAGAATTCTTCATCTTCCTCCTCACCAATGCAAGTTAGGAATGCATTGTCTGTTTGTTGCTTTTTTTGAATTTGTAAGATTCAACAAGTCTGATTGTGCTATCGTTTCTAGATATTTCATCTAACTCTAGTATCTCTACTTTGGATACTAGAGCATCTAATGACAATGCTTCTAGATCCAATGTTGTTTTCATTAGAGATACTGACTAAGCCTAGCTCTTTGGTAGTGTGTGTAGCATCTTCTTGTTGATCTCCATAGATTTAGATTTGAGACCATAGAATATCATCTCATTTACTTATTGAATAAATCTGTGAAGCTGTTTTGGTATGGATTCTCCCTGAACATGATAAAAGGTTTCATATTGCTCCTTAATTTTCCCTTTTTGATTTCCCTTATTTCATCACTGCCTTCACACATGGTATGAAGAAGCTTCCATAGTTCATAGGTTGTTTTGAAGATTTCAACTTTGTTAGGATCTTAAAAGGTACAGTTATAGCCAGTATGCTGTAGGCCTTCATGTCTGCTTCAACTTTCTTGAGGTCATCACCAGCTTCACTTTTCAAGCTAACTAGTGTTTGTATGTTGGAATCTAGACCAAGAGTCATAGGAATGTATACTCCCTCAGTAATGGATATCTATAGATCCGGGTCTTGGAAATTTCTGAACATTATTTTCCACTATTTGAAGTCTGCTTTGTTCTTGAGTCTTGGTGGTTCGAGACCACTGTTTGATCCTAAAATTTCATCAGACATTTTGTTAAATTTTAGACTTAATGGTTAAAGTTCAAAATTTGTTTGCTGATTTAGCTCGGTGCTAAATTCAATTTTATCCTAATGTCACTAGGATTTGTTTGTTAATGACGTCACCTTATACTTTGACATTCCGAATAAAAGGGATTAATTAATTCCGAGGTGATGTCACTGATAAATCTCGGTTAAATAAGGGAATATTCCGTTTGAGGAATGTCAATCAGTCAAAAACCTTTAACGATGTCAGTCAATGAAAGTCAAAACCCTAAAAACAAGTATTATGTTCTTAGAAGTTACGTTTTTTGATCAAAAAGTGACTTTTTTCAAAAATTTAAAAGAAGATTATGTTTCTTCTTTGATTTTGATGCTGAACCTACACAATCACAGGAGATTATGAAGGTTTGTGAGTGAACAAAAACTAGGGTTTTTCCTAGGGTTTGTTGGTGGCTATGATGTTCTTCATAAAATAAACAATCGTTTTGTTGATTGAAGAGCAAAAACCTGATTCAAATGTTTCTACCCTTAAATATGATGATTTTAAACACTATGAATGATTCAAAATGTTCAATAACAACATTTGTATGATGAAAACTTGACGAAACAATACTCGATGACTGTTTTATCAAAAACTCTCAGAATTGATGAGGTTTTTGAGGTTTTGTAGTAATTCTGTTTTGAAAACAGTGTTTGAATGTTGTTTAGAACTTTAACAACATAAAATCTTCTACAAAATACTCAGAAACATATTAATGTATCATCTATTATGCATTTCGTGAATGTTTGGAGTAGAAGAGAGATTTGTGATGATTTTCTGCTTAAAAATGTATGCTATGAAACTAATGAACCATGGATTTCATTGTATTGAACGAGATGATCAAAAATCAGTGTTTGGTCAGTTTTTGCACCTTTAGTCTTATGTTCCCCTCATCTTCATCATAAGAATCGTTATGGGATCAGAGAATATGACCTAAGTCTTCTTCCTCATCACTTGCACTTTGTTCATGGCTGCTAGATTTCCCCTGCACCATGATAGCTTCAGTTGAAGTGTCAATGGGATGAGTTGCCATGGTTAAGGTATTAATAATGTAATCAGTTGCTGAAGTGAGAGCCTCTTCTATGTGGACCTCTTCAACATGTTCAAGGAGATCCACCTCAGTAGTGGGTGGTTAATGTGGGCTAGACATGGGAGAGGTAGGAGTACTCATCTCTCCTTGAGAAGGGGTGGAGAAGAGAGACTCATGGTACTCACTGAATCCTATGTCTTCATCATCACTGAATCCTATGTACTCACTGAACAACCTTCTTTGGTAGGTGATGGTTATTTTTGTCTGTATGGGTTGTTATGAAGTAGAGAAAGTTGTTCAACACTATTTGGTGCTGCTAGTTTGTTACCCTAAGCAATGAGCTCTAAAATTTTTGGGACAAAGGCTGTTTCTACCCCTGAGAAGCCCATAATAGGCTTTCTCATAGTTTTAAAGATATCGGGCTTCATCTGTCCCAATTTTAAAACATTACCTATTCCCCTTAACTATGAGCCAGTTCACAGTTTAAAATGTGCTGGATATATCCAGGGAACAAATAATATTCTAAGGTGTCCAAGTTTGAAAGTAAATTATTATACACAAATTATGAATACCTGAACTTTACCCCCTGAACCATCCTATGGACTATAAATGAAAGATCTTCAGGAATATGGTCCCATCCTCCATGCTTGTTAAATAAGCTGTGAATGACTACATGGAAGAAGTAGTTCCATTGATAGGAGACCTTTTCTTTCCTGAAAGTTCTGACTGAGAAGTCACCTTCATAGTCTATCAGTCTAAAAGGATTGGTTGACAGTAGATTTGGGAAAAGACAAATCACCTTCTGCATCATCCAACCAAAGATAAGTGTTTATAGAGGCTGGAGTGATGAAGATTGTCCTCCCCTGAAACTGTGGCAGATAGTGACCTCTCCCCACCCATGGTGACCTCTTGGAAGGTCCCCCAGAATTCTAATAGCTGATCCTTATAGAGTGAAGGATCTACGGTAAGGGGTGAAGTAGTTTGACAAAGTAAGAAAGCGGCTAACCTCTGAGAAACCTGGATCTTTCTCAGAGTTCAACATAGCAACTTGATTATGTTTCCTGTGAAGGTGCATGGAGAAATCAGGTCGGTTTCTACGGTCAAGGTTGGCCATTTGAAGTAGCTTTATTGTGAAGGAAGATAATAACAAGGTCAGTTTGTGGG
The DNA here is from genome assembly GCA_018326465.1 of Flaveria floridana. Taxonomy (NCBI): domain Eukaryota; kingdom Viridiplantae; phylum Streptophyta; class Magnoliopsida; order Asterales; family Asteraceae; genus Flaveria; species Flaveria floridana. The sequence goes on along the minus strand of BJCO01000535.1, from coordinate 9,940 downwards.
TGAATTTAGGGTAGAGATTTTGCAGATGAAGAAGATAGTGAAAGATGGGGAACCGTTGATTATATATATTTGAAATGGATTTGATATGAAGTTAATGCAAAAGGATAAACTTTGAAATCCGAATAAGATTCCTAAAATGGTAGTTTTCTTAGAATTTGAAAATCTTCCGAAGGTATTATGTCTTTGGAAGTTTTATTAAATCTTCCAAAGCCAGTTTTGACTTCGGAAGTTATTCCTAGGCTTTATGGAAATTTTCTTTGGAAGAAAAATACTTGGAGTATTTTCTGTTCGGAGACATATTTGGTTTCGGAAGAGATTGAAACTTGGAAGTTTTTTTAAAAGGGAATAAATCTTCCGAGACTTGATTTCTTTTGGAAGAAAATTGTCCTTCAAACATATATAAGTACTTAGAATCATATTTTTGCTTCAGAAGATACATCAAAATTTCTTCAAAAGGTAAATTTCTTATAAGTAATTATCAGACTTGAACACTTAATATTCTTCCAAAGGTAATATTAATGTCTTCCAAAAGAAAACATGTTTAGAATTTCTAGAATTCTAAGAAATATCATTTGAAAAAGATGTCTTCCAAAGTAAACTGGGCTTATGTAGGTGATATTTTAAATAACTAAGGGGCACATGATACAAGATATTTAAAGCTTTGCTCATCAAAAGCCTTTCCGAATAGATCAGCATATTATTTATTTCTACTAACTTTGACTAGTTTCCTTTTTCAAAATTATTTCTAATTGGATGATACCTGATGTTAATGTGTTTTGTCCTTGAGTTCCACACAGGATTCTCTATAATAGAGATAGAACCGTTATTGTCTATGTAGATTGGAGTCTCCTTGAAGTTGAATCGATAGTCCAGCATCTTATTTTGAATCCAAAGCACTTGAGCACAGCAGCTAGCCGCAGCAATGTGTTCAACTTCAGTAGTTGATGCTGACACACAGGCTTGTTTCTTGCATTGCCATGAGACTATACTTCCCCCAAGGAATTGACATCCCTAATATGTAGGCTTTGCACTCATGTTGCACCCACCATAGTCACTATCTGTATAAGCATACAAATTGAAGTTAGGATTCTCTAGAACCAAAGGCCTAAGTTAGGAGCAACTTTGAGATACCTAAGAATCCTTTTGACAACAGCCAAGTGTGACATCTTGGGGTTGGCTTGATATCTTGCATAAATGCATGTAGCAAACATGATATCAGACCTGCTAGTTGTCAGGTACATAAGAGACCCAATCATAGCCCTGTAAAGGTGTTCATCTACACACTCCCCCTGAAGATCAGGTCAAAGGGAGTGATTTCTGGCTATGGGTGTCTTTGCAACCTTACATTTAGTCATGTTGAATTTTGTAAGTATGTCTTCTACATACAATGACTGACTTATGAAGATGTCATTGTCAACTTGCTTTACTAGAATTGCTAGAAAGAAATTGAGTTCCCCCATGGCACTTATTTTAAATATATTATTCATCAGCTTCTTAATGTCTTTACAGAGCTTTAGATTAGTTGACTCGAATATAATGTCATCTACATACACTTGAACCAGCATTAAGTCACTCCCTATTTCTTTAACGACGAAGGTCCCATCTATATCTTGTAGCCATGCTGACAAAGATGCTGAGATAGTATATCATACCACTTTCTTGGAGTTTGGTGTAGCCTATAGAGAGCTATTTCAAGCTTACAGACATAATCAGGATGATTTGGGTTTACAAAGTCAGGTGGTTGTTTGACATACACCTCTTCATCAATCATCCCATATAAGAAAGTGCATTTAACATCAAGTTGGTAGACCTAGAAATCCTTGGATGCTACAAAATCTAGGAATATCCTAACACCTTCAAGTCTTGCCACAGGAGCAAAGACGTCTATGTAGTCAATTCCTTCATGCAAAAGCTAGGAATATCCTAACAGCTTCAAGTCTTGCCATAGGAGCAAAGAGATCTGTGTAGTCAATTTCTTCATCTTGTGTGTATCCTTGAACAACTAGTCTTGCCTAGTTTTTGATGACAAGTCCTCTATCATCCTTCTTGTTCCTAAAAACCCATTTGATTCCTATGGTAGTCTTCCCTTGAGGAAGAGGACATAGGTTCAAAACCTTTTGTCTTTTGAATTGAAGCAGCTCCTCTTGCATTGCTTCAGCCAAGCTTCCATCCTTCAAGGCCTCATCAACTTTCTTTGGCTCTATATGGGACAAGAAACAAGAGTATAAACAAACATTTTTATCATGGGTTTGTCTTCTTGTTCTCACCCCTTTGTCAACATCTCCAATGATGTTTGTGGTCAGGTGTGAATTATGGATCCTAAGTTAAGGTATCACAACAAGTTGATGGATAGATTAAATTTGTGAAATTTAAAATTTGGCCATTAGGTGTCACCCACCACATCAACACACTTATCGAGCGAAGCTTGATCTAATGAGTGTGTAACATCATTGATGTTGTCTTTCATGGAGTGGTTATCAGCATCAAGAAATTCTTGATCACTGTCACCACCGCCATTTCCTCCTACATTTGAAGCTCCTACATTTTAGTTTTGTGCCTCTGAGCTAGAATTTGTAGGCACCTCAGATGTATCAGCTAATTTTATCATGGTTATGTTGATATGAACTCCATCTGCTGGGTTTGTACCCCTGAAGCTAAGGTAGTATTCTTGCTTGGTCTTCTCAGCTCAAATGTTAGGTCAGGATTTCCTGTTGATAAGGTATCTATAGACCCTAAAACACTCTTAAGACTGGTTAAACTAGTTGGTAACTAAATCAAGATCAAATAGCCAGTCAGTAACATAACCTTTCATACTGAGAGTGTGCTCATTGAAGATCATATTGGCTGATTCTTTAACTAGTTTAGTTCTGAGATTGTATACCTTGTAAGCCTTAGCTTGAGAAGAGTATCCAATAAAGTGTCCATTGTTTGGTTTCTCAGCAAATTTGGCTACTTGATCTTTGGTATAAAAGATGGTGCAAGGACATCCAACTGATCTAAGCAAACTATTGAAAAGTCTGCTTTTATGCCACAACTCATAAAAAGTCTTACCATGAGTCCTAATTTCCAAAACTCTGTTTTGCACATAGCAAGAAGTGTTGACTGCCTCTCCCCAGAAGGTAATGAGCAGTTTAGAGTCAGACGACATGGTTCTTGCAACTTCAATAAGTGTCATGATTCTCCTTTTAGCAACACTATTTTGTTGGGGAGTCCTGGGAGCACTGTATTGTCTTGTAATACTTTTTTCATCATAAAATGTGTCAAGGATTTGGTTCCTAAATTTACTTCCTTGATCACATCTTGTGGTCTTGACCTTGTGATCACATTGATTCTTAATTTTCAGAATGATTTTCTTCAAGATCTGAGGAGTCTCATCCTTAGTTCTAAGGAAGAAGACCCAGCTGAATCCTCGATCAATCCCTTTTCCCCTCATTCTTCGAGAATCCGAAAGATCCTTTTCAAGTTTGAATTTAAAGTAATCTGGGATCACTAAATAGTATGAGGTCCTTCCTAGACTCATTACACTGGTGGGGCCAAAGAGTTCCATGTGTAACAAGTGTAGGGGAGTAGTGATTGAGGTCTTTTCCTTTGGTTTATGAGACACCTTGTATTGTTTCCCCTTCAAGCATGCAACACAGAGGTCATCACCTGTAAGCTCTTTTTTTGGCATTCCAGTTACCAAATCATTTTAATCAATTTATTCATGTTCTTAAAGTTTACATGGAACATTCTTTTATGCCAAAAGAAAGACTCATCACTATTTGATTTAGATAGAAAGCAAGAAACTTCTCCTGAAGATGATGTTTCCTGCAAATCCATCATATACATGTTCCCTTTCTTGAGGGCTCTAAGCTGGATATGCTCTTGAGGAATGACCACCCCAGGTTTAAGAACAATGCAGTCATGCTCAGTGAAGAGCAAGTTATGTCTTTGTTCATAAATTTGGGATACACTTAGTAAATTGTACCCAAGCTCCTTAACAAAGTTTACCTTTTCAATACAGAGCTTACCATTTATGACCCTGCCCCTTACAGTAATGTAACCTCATGCATCTCCTAAAAAAGCAACTGGCCCTCCATCAAATTTCTCAATGTTTTGAAGCAAAGAGCCATTTCCTGTCATATGCCTAGAACAGCCACTGTCAATAATTCATACATTCCTCTTGGTTTTAGCAGTTCCCGCACAACAAGGAGAAAGTTAGTTACATTAGGAAACTCAATCCTTGTTGCTCTTGGGCTTGTCAAAATAGACTGAAGACAATGCAACAATGATTTATCCTATGTTTAGACTTTAAGGATCATTTGTTGTTGTTGTTAAAAAGGAACTTCCAGTCACTTGGTCTTCCTTCATCTTCCATATTATCTTTGGAAGATTAGACTTGATCTTCAATACTTCAGAAGTTTTGGAGACTAACGCTTTGGAAGATCTTGCTTTTGCTATAACAAGCTTTAGTGCTTCGAAAGAAATCCTTTCTATCGAGACCAATTTATCTTTCAAAGGCAAGTTTTAACTTGTCTTAATTTCCATTTTAGAGCTTCAGAAAAGAAGAGATTTTCCTTTCAAAGCTTTCTTCTTCTTTTTCTTCTCAGAAGTATTCTTCTTGGTTATATGGACATCACTTTTAGGATTGTATATACAATCCTTTACAAGATGAGAAGTACTGCCACACATAATGCAATCAACTAGCTTTCTTCTGAGAGACTTTTCGTGAATAGAAAGCTGAGCTTGATCACTATCCATCTGCATCTTTTTCTCATATGTTGCAGCAAGCTTCCTAGGGTGAGGCTTGCTCTTTTCGTGGATGGTTCTAGCTGTTTAGCAGTGGTACACAGCTGATCAGCCTTCATTCCTTCATAGGGATGAGCTGGACATGAACTTGAACTTTTGGCACTAGATTTCGGAGTTGAGTCCTCAGTCTTCATCACTTCAAACCCTGCAGAAATAAGGACTTGTTTCTGCTTGGAGTTGAAGATGGCCTTGATTTCTTGAGCCTTCTTTGATCTTCTTTTGGCTGCTCTGATCAATTTCTTCCTCTTAGAGTTTGTCATTCCTGATTTCTTCCTCTCCTCAGGAGAGTAGTGACCATTGTTAGGATGATGTGTTCACTCATCTTAGATCCATCTTTCACTGTCTCCTCTTCATCCTATTCTTTAATGGGGTCTTTGAAGGGAAGATCATTTTGACAAGTTTCATAGCTAGGAGATCTTACAGATAGTATAGTATGTGGAGGATCTATCTTAGTAGATCCCTATCCCTGCTTGTTCTGATAACACACTTTTGCATGCAAGGATGAGGATATCATGTTCTTAAAGGTCTCTTCTTCAAGAATGCATTTCTTTGCTTTGGCTTTGCTGATAATACACTTAGCCTTGTATTCAGTTAACTTAGTGATGACATCTTTGATCTGAGTCCTGTAGTTTGTATGTTCATGCTTAAAAGTAAAAATGGTTTTCTTTAAATCTTCTATTTTAAGTTTATAATCATTTTCAGTTACTTTGAAATCAACTTTTATAATGTTTAAGGACTTAAGATCAGATCTCATCTCTAAGTTATAGGATCCATATATGTTAACTTTAGCAATGCATTCTGGGGTACAAATGGTCCAATACCTTGTTCTATTCATGATCATCCATCATGTTTTGTTTGGAGATGCATCTTCAACCTTAAAACTCCTATTAAAACCTCCTTCTTTAACAGCAGCTCTAGCTTTCTACTTAGGTTTCTCAGTGCGTGGAGCTTCCTCTATGTAGTTTGATGTGGGTTATCCTTGGCCACCATTTGTCCTTGGTTCCTTGCACTCCCTAGCAAAGTATCCCATCTTGTTATAGTTGTAACACTTCACTTTGATTTTGTCCTGTCCAAACTTTCCCTTTAATACATTGCAGGAAACTTCCTCCCTATCCTCTTATAGAATTTATTGGCTCTATGAGTGAGAAGAGTCATCTGTTAGACTATTTCCATGTACACTAGGTCATCCGGATGGATACATCCAAATATACAAGGGTGAAAAGAAAGTTGCCTTTGCTTTCATTAGTAGACAAAATGGCTTACGATGAGCTTTTCTCTTAAAATGGGCTTCCTTGGATGTAGCTCTCCCTTGGTGTCTTCAGGAAGGTGATGAAAGGACCCTTTTATGAGCTATCAGGGTAGCAGAAGAGATGATGTTGTGGTTCTCTACAAACCCTTTCAACCACCTGAAAGGCTGAACTTTGCTGATTGTTAGAGTTACCAGATGGAATTTGCATGTTCATCTCCATCTGGTAGCCATTAAGAATACCATAAAACTCAGTGAGAGTGAGTGTCCTGAGATTCTCAGTCCTCTTGATGACCACACAATAGTGTGTCCATTGTCCAGGAATAGAGGACATTAACTTCCTCAGAATGTCCCCATTTTTAAGAGTTACTACAACACCCATTAGAGTATTCATAATCTCAACATACCTAAAGTATTGTTGACTCATGGTTTCACCTGTCTTGAAGGTGAAATTCACAAACTGCTACTTCAAGAGGTCCTTCTTATTCTCCTTTGCTTCAGTGGAACCCTCGTACATGAACTTCAGTGTATCCCATAGTTGTTTAGCAGTCTTGCACTTCTTGAAGCCTCTGTATACGGAGTTTGGAACAGTAGTTTGGAGGGCGGTCATGGATTTCTGATCTACCTCTATCTTCATCATGTCTTATTCAGAGTAGTCAGCCACTTCCTTTGGTATGATGCCACCTCTAGTAGCAGTTGAAAAAGTGCATGGTACATAAGACCTAGAGACAACAAATCCCCACATCCTGCTGTCTTGATACTTGATGAAGCCTTCCATCATTTGGCACCAAGTATCAAAATCATCAGGAGTTATCACTGGAGACTTTGTCATGGTACCGGTTTCATATCAGCCTTTATGATAGCTGCCATTTGAGATGTTATGTGATTTATGAAACTAAGAGGATTTAAGAAGGTGAGATCTTACAATCAAGGACCTGAAATGCTCTGGTACCAATTGTAGTACCGTTAAGGGTGGTCAATACAATCAGTCTCTCAATGTGGAGAGTATTACACTTAATAGATCAAATAGGTAACCGGATTTTTATAAAAGATCCAAAGAACACAAGTAAGTAATGATACAGAACAAAAGAACAATAACAATACAAGTATGGTTCTCAAGAATCTTGTATATAGATCTTAAGTTCTATTACAAGTGTTACAAAGCATGAGATAAGATACAAGGACCTGAGATACTTTATACTACATCCTCCATCGGTTATACTCTGAAAGCCAGCTAGAAAGATTAATCTAGACAACAAGATCAATGTACAGTCAAAAGACAGATTGTCTTTTGACTTGTGACTAGGATATGCCATAGCTCACATCCTAATATATTACAAAAATGATAAAATGTACAAAATAGAAAGTTATATACTCCAAACCTTACTCTACAGTTACAAAAGCATGGAACTTTTCACCAACTTATACAAGTTGATGAGTCTTTAGAATTGCAACGGAAAGTGAGTCAGCTTTATGCAAAAGTTGATCAGAGAAACCATGTCTTCTCTGTCTTTGGAAGAAATCAGCCTTCACCTCATTGGCTTCGGAAAACTTTGTCTTTGAAGATTCAGAAGACTTCATCTTTGGCTTCGGAAGATTTTACACTTGGAATATTTTTCTATGTAGAGTGTAAAACTTCCAAAGTAACGTCTACCTTGCACATCAGTACATGCACGCTGGAAGCTCTTTGGTTGTTTTGGTTGCATCAGCCTTTCTAATATAACCTTACAGGTCTTACTTTTGAAGAGTTTGAAGTTCCATCACAACAACTTCTATTGTAAGTCTTCTTGTTGAAATTGCGCTTTAATTGAAGCTTTGTCTTGATGGAGGGTTTTACTCAGTAGGCAGTTGGTTGACTTCGGAAGATAACTTTTCTTTGATAACCTGCATCTTCAGAATCACATCCTTCTTTGCTTTGACCTTGAGTTCTTACCTATCTTCTCCCTTTCTTCCTCTTCCTTTTCTTCTTTCTCTTCTTCTTCATCTACATCATTAACTACTCCCTCTTTCTCTTCCTTCTCTTTCCTAGCAGATGCTCTTGTACAGGTTTGTTTGATAAATACTTTTTTCTTTACGTCCAAGTTGCACTAAGGGATATATGTGGGAGTGTATGTCATTGGTGGTTCCATAGTGTTATACCCTAAACCTGAATTGGGGTACAACTTTTAGGAGTTTTCAGTAAAAGCAATCAATTTTCCAAACTTCTGAGTTTGAACATTATATTTGTCAGCATATGTTTCAGCCATGGGCTATGTAGCATTGTGCTAATTTCAATCTTCTTAACATATCAATAATTTTGGTCTCCAAGATGGTTTGTTCATGTTTCAATTTTGAAATAATCTTTCCTAGCTATATTATCTTTTTCTTTTGAGCATGATGATTTTTCTTAATATATGCTTTGTAAGGACCCAATCCTGGAACGCTTACAGTTGGTCATTCATGGCGTGAAAAATTTAAAACAAATCATTTTTGCAGCAAAATTTACACTTTTCATTAATAATTAAAACTCGTGTCGAGTACCATATCATTCCAATTAGACTTCAAAAATTGTGTCAATACAATTATATTCCCAAAAATATAGATGTCAGACTTGAACTATCCTAGTAGCTCCCACGTCCATACCTACATCTTTTCAGCATCATCGATTACTTGCCAACTATTATGCATACAAAGGTCAGCAATGCTGAGCGAGTTCTAGTTTTATAATAAGATATGTTATGTCTGTTTAAAACATTTCTTTTACTTCGCACATGATCATAAATCATATATACAACTAGATAATAATCCTTATTATCTTTCGCCATCGTTTGTTTCATACTTTATCGCACATTTTGTACTTTATCTTTATCTTTCACTTTTATCTAGATCCTATCATATGCTATAACCCACGTCATGCTTGAAAGCTGGTACTCGGTCTAGGTCTATTAATAAAACCCCCACATTGTGCACGAAGCTAACTCTAGTACCGGGACAAGCGATAAGGACCCCATTTCATATTTTCAGTCAATCTCAGGGATTAGACCCTTGTATTCATAGGCTAGCTAGGCCCCATACAGTTGAGCGAGCAACACACGGTTGTGAACCTCCTTTTATTTTGCTTGCAAGACTTTTGTTCAATCATAAGGCTCCATATTCATTATCATTAACTTTCACTTCATTACATAATACTTATTCTTAATTAGTATATATTACACAAAGTAAGAGACATCATGAAAGATACCTTCGCATTCTCATCAAAATGAATAACAAACAATAATATCCGACCCTTCGCGGGACATCGGGGGTTCAGTAGTGGCAGCCCTTGACAACGGGGTTTTAGGGGCAGTAGTCCCTAGTGGGGTCCAAGGGGCAATGCCCCTGGCTAGGGCCAGGCTTTACCTCTTGAGATCTTCCTATTGAAACCTCTTCCTATTAAAACTTCTTAAGATCTTTACCTTTTGAGATCTTCCTGTTAAGCATTTATATAGCACATTTTGTTATAGAAAATTTTATCTTCCTATTAAAACCTCTTGAGATCTTTGCCATAAAAAACATATATTTAGTATGCATAGCTGTTGGACCAAAAGAACCAATGAGCCAAGATCAGGAAAACCTCTAAGTCCCACATGACATCACAACAACTGCTGAAGGCCTCATCAGCAGTTTGACAAAGACTGAAGAATCAACAGCTGAAGATCAAAGATCTGAAGAACAACAGCTGAAGATCCTAAGTACTGAAGACAAGTGCTGAAGTCTAAAGTACTGAAGAATACAAGTACTGAAGACTTCAAGTACTGAATACAAGTGCTGAAGATCAAAAGCTGAAGAACTGAAGAACTAAAGATCAACAACTGATACACAAAGTCTGAAGACAAAGACTGAAGACATCAGCTGATGACAACTACTGAATTCATCAGCTGATGAAAC